>WTXF01000048.1:0-214310 GCA_022496215.1 Russula brevipes | reverse complement strand
GTTGCGACCAAGGTCCGAATGAGTGAAGGATGAATGAATGAGGAGGGGAAGTCTACAATTGGCCTCCCCTCGCGGTGGGCTCCAGTTTGTAAGGGTTAGTGCGAGTTGGGGTTATGGCTCGTCCCAAGGGGAAGATTTTAATAGACAGAGGAGGAGGGGAGGAGGAGGAGGAGGAGGTTGATGATGATGTGCACAGTGGCACGAGAGGGAGAAGAGGAAGAGCGCGAACGCGGACGCGAGGCGAGACGCGGGGCGCGGGGCGTGAGACGAACGAGGCGGGAGTGAGAGGCGACGGAGGCGAGAGGGGATGCGCGAGGCGAGAGAACGGGACGCGAGGGGGAGGAGGATGAAACGAGGTGCGCGGCGGCACTGAGCGAGTCGGACGGAGACGGGATGCGCACGGCGACGCGGTGCCCGTCCACCGTCCGTCTAGTTGATGTCCCCGGAGTGCCAACGGAACGGGACGAGCACGGGGATGGCCGTCATACGGTAGATGGTATGTAGACGGTCATAAAATATATTTTTTGGTGTAGTAATTACTGTACAATACAACAGAACACGGTGACTACAGTGCAACGAAAACGCGAGGGTGCCTGGGGTAGCGTTGGGCTGAGCGTCATGGGTTACCCCCCATGCTACCGGTGACAGGCTTGCGGGCTTGTAATTGATTTGATTTTGCGGGTGTTGGAGTCTTGTGGCGTGCTAGAGTCGGCGGCAGGGGGGTCGGGGCCGTTGGAAGCTGGGGGGCGGTCAGCGTTGGGCTTGGAGGCGATGGTGGTGACCGGGTTAGTCGCCTTCGCAACACCCTCGCCGCCCATTTCTCTCGCCAAGCTTCCTCTCCAGTTCCTTCGTCTTCGCGCTCCTTCTCGTGGCTAGCGCGCTCCTCGCGTTCATGCTCCTCCCAATCACGCCTCTCTTTCTCTTTGCGCTTGTGCTCAGCCTCGGCAGTGGCAGCGGTGGCAGCTTTGACACGCTGCCCCTGATCCTGCTTCGCCTTGCGTTCGCGGGCCGAGGACTCGGAGAGCTCTACGGGGGCCAGGACGGGCGCGGGCTTCGAGTGGGGTGGGCCGTCGCTGGCGCTGTGGGCGTGGACGAACTCTGCGATGTGCGGGATGGAGAGGGCGGCGTGCTGGTTGAAGGGTGTTAGCTGGAGATCCCGCAGGTGGGGAGTGGGGCTGAACGCGATGAGGAGGGGGTCGAGGAATGGTGCGGGGCCCACGTGCGCAGAAATCGTGTCGCTCAGGTGGCTGCAACGCCTGGTGCTTGGCGGCTGTGTGCCACGGGCCTTGCGTCCCCTGCTGCCTTCTGCAACCTCGTCCCTCGTGTACCTCGCGCTCCATGATCGGCCTGTAGGTGGAGAGTGAAGGCTGGAGTGTGGCGAGGTGGTCCTCAAAGGATTGGGAGGCATGTGAGCTGGAGTAGAGGCGTCGCCATGTGCCGATCATCTCGCTGTGCTCGAGGGGAGCGCGAGTGACGGCCGATGGCGCACATCTCGCGCACAGCGATTCCGATGTTCCCGAGGACCCAAGGGGCCTGGAGCGTGCACTCGCAAGCACTGCAGTCGACTCCGAGGCCGCAGGACCGCGCACGGTCGAAACCAGGGGCAGGACCAACAGCTTGAGGCCTGTGCAAGGGAATGCGACTGAGCCACGGCCACCGAGCCAGAAGCCAACACGCACCCGAGAAGTTGAGGGAGAGCCGCCCTGAGAGGGTATAAACGAACGGCGAAGGAGCACTGAGCCCCGCCAAGCCGACAGCGTGTGCAGCGCTCAAGCCAACAAGTGCCGCACACCACAAAGCGCCCCTGCCAAGACCAAAAAACTTCAGTCCAGTCAGAGAGGGGAGTCGGCCATGACGACACCTACGCACCTGAAAAAGCCTGGACCACCTCGGGCCTTCACCACAGCGATAAACCGATTGAGCAAGCCAAAGCCGACGTCGAGGGGGCGCTACCCCGGGGTGGCCGTTCAGCTGTTACACTGGGCTTCACACAGGTCGAGGGTGTCAACTACGACGTAAACCTATGCGCCTATCGCGAAGTTGTCGTCGCTCCGCACGTTTCTTGCCCTTGCTGCTGAACTTGAACTCGAGCTTCACCAAATGAACGTTAAGTCTGCCTGCCTTAATGGACTACTGGAGGTGGAGATTTACATGGAACCCCCTCCCGGCTTCGACATCCCCGAAGGCATGGTATTGAAGCTTGCCAAGGCGATCTACGGCACCACTGGCAAACAAGGTGGCCGCGTCTGGTACGACAGAGTCAAATCCAAGCTTGAGGCTATGGGATATGTACACACCTCGGGCTGACCACGCAGCTTTCGTCCACTTTTGGGACGTCCTATCCATCATTGCACTCTATGTAGACGACTTCACGGGTAGCAAAAGCTTAGACGCAGTCAATCAAGATAAAGAAGCCCTGAAGCGGTACTATCAGATGACCGATCTGGTGATCTGTCTCAAGAAGCGGAGGCTGGGGCATCACCGCGTGTCGCTTCGCATCCGTGATACGGGTCACTCTCACTCGCAGTAGAGGTGCTCTGGGCCTTGTGAAGGTGCGACTGCTTTGGTGGGACGGGCTGGCCCGCGCTGATGATCGCTGTTGAGTGGCTTGCGTCCTCGACGTGGTCGGCTGCTACTGCTAGCCTTGCCTCCTGAGTCCTGGGGTGCCTTCTCCTCCACCATGAAAGCGTGCTCTATTCCGACATGGGACCACTTGACAAGAAATGAGGCTAGTTTTGCCTGCCTCCTACGGCGCGCGAGACGGTGGCTCCGTTGCTAGAGCGCTCGGGTCTTTGAGCGGGCTCCGGGCTGCGTGGTGGGGCAAATTCCGGCGCTGCTCTGGGCGTTGCTTGCTGCTGTCGCTGGGGAACGTCTGGGCGCCGGCGGTTGGCTGACGAGGCACGGTCGGCTGGGAGACGGCGGTGGTGTGCTGAGTGGCGGCAGACGACGAGCTGAGCGGCGGCAGACTAGGGGTCGACGACAGGCTGCAAGGCAGAGTGGGAAGGAAGGGCTCAGGCGGCGTGGCTGCGGCGGAACTGGGCGATGACGATGGCGGGCTGAGGGGCGGCAGAATGGGAGGCGACGACGACAGGCGGCGAGGCAGCGCGGGGCGGAAAGGCGGCTGCAGATAAGGGGACCGCGTGAGACAAACAGGCGATGGCAGGCCAGGAGACGACAGTGGACTGGGGCAGGATGATGGGCTGAACGAGCTATCCGCTTGTGCAGATCTGCATACCAGGGGTGGTGAACGGGGAAGTGGTGGAGACCGCGGACAGGCTCACAGAGGACTCCAAGAGACTGGCATGACAAGACCTTGCCCAGTCGCACTGGCGAGAATTGAGACAGAGGCGATGGAATGAGGGTGAAGACGAGGGAAGGCGAGGGGATGAGTGAGAGGAAGTTAACTGTTGCATTTGTGGCATTCGTAGTCGTTCGTGGAGAGTGCACAGCTGTGCCCTTTACTAGGTCTTAGGATTTGTTCGGAGGTTCAAAGGCTCCCGTCCAAAACCGTCTAATGCCGTAGACGGCCGTCCGGAAACGGGTTTAGACGGGTGCTCTCCGGCTCAGCTACCGTCCGTCTCGGTGGTCGACCTGAGCTGCAACGGCACAGGTCATTAAGTGGGAGGGGAGAGGACGAGGGGGGCGACAAGGTGGGACCTAGAGGGCAGGGCAGCGATAGGGTGGCGAAGGGGTGATGGGCTCTCAATCTGATAGCCTGTATGATACGGGGTGACCGTGCCGCAGCCAGATTCGAGGGTGCAGGCAATATCGCTGCACGCTGCGGGGACTATGGGCCGCGGTGGGGAACGGGCGTGACGGTTGGTGGCTCCAGGACCGCTGGTGCGAGGAAGGGAGCGCCAGGCAATGTTGGCTCAGCCTTTGAGCCAGCTCAGCTCGGCTGGCACACATGGGTTTGTGGGTAGAATGCTGAGCAGGTCCGTGAGTTTGGGGGATGGCATGCCAGTGGCAGATGTCAGTGAAAAACGCACCTGCATCTGGTACCAAAGCTTGAGCACATCCAAGAGCCTCCACCACTGAGACATCATGAGAATTGTTGGTCAAGGTGGTGTGAGGGAGGCCGCAATGAATACAGCAGCAGAGACCACTGGGGTCGATTCAGGGGCTGGCAGGCCCCCTAATACGCCACAACCAGCAGCCTCCACCACTGAGACATCATTGGGAATTGTCGGTCAAGGTGGTGTGAGGGAGGCCGCAATGAATACAGCAGCAGAGACCACTGGGGTCGATTCAGGGGCTGGCAGGCCCCCTAATACGCCACAACCAGCAGCCTCCACCACTGAGACATCAAAATGGGAATTGTTGGTCAAGGTGGAGTGAGGGAGGCCAAATGAATAGCGTGGGGAGCATGTGCGGCATTCGTGCGTTCGTGCGTGGGTGCGTTGCGTTCGTTCGTTTGTTCGTTCGCGAAGTGTGAGGAGATGAAACAAAATCAACGATGCGAGCGGCCGGCGGTCGGCGGTCGACCGCCCGTGACCACGTTCTTTTTACATTTCGAACTCCGTTAAGTTAGGCCCACCTGCCTAACCGCCTTCACACTCAGCCAAACCTTTTTCAAATATAATTTGCATTCTCACAAGTGTACACTAAATAGCTGATGGGGACCAATCCATCCTCCTCGCTGTCATCGTCCACCCTCAAAGCCAACTTAGCCAAGCACATCATCTTCTCAACCTTCCCCAAGCATCCTTAGTAACTTTGTATAGATCCTGGTATGACTTGGCCCCCTCCTTGCGGCCCGTTTTCTCGTTGCCCTTCCTTTGAGACAGACTCAAGCGTGTGGCCATCAAACCCCTTCAGCTGCGACGCAGCTGGACGAGGACGGCGCGAAGAACCTGGGCGGTGACCTCAGCCTCGTGTATGCGGTAGGGCGCGAGCCAGCGCCAGGCGGCGCCTGCGGTGTTGAGGGGGTGGAAGGTGCCCCATGGTGAGGCGGGAGTGCGGCAAGCTTCGACCTCCTGTGACGGGTCATGAATAGCGATGACTATCGACTATAGCAAACATCTGACACACCTTTTCAGCCCCCTTGGTGACAACGCATTGGATAGGATAGGAGATGACTCGGAGTGCTTCGTGACAATATCCTCGACATGCTTCTACACGAGGTACTCCGCCTGATCCTCCTTCAGATAAAGGCGGACTTCAGTCCCACAACCAAGCGGTGGGCTGACAGTGTCAAGGGTGATGGCGAAGGTGCCACCACTGGCAGCCGTAGACTCCCGGATGCGCTGCTCGTCGACATCGTTGGGGGAGCGGGAGAGACAGGGAGGGCAAATAGAGAGGACAGACGTACGTCTGGCTTTTAAAGTCCTTCATTATATCCAGAAAGTGGTTGTACATGTCTGGTTTGTTGACCGCGTCCAGGTAGCTCAACGCGTCAGTCATATTCAGTGACCGATTATTGCTGTTGACATGGCCAGCAGGATTCCCATTTCCGGTTCCGCTCTCCACCGGTGCGGGATCAGGCTTGGCAGACGTTGCTCGCGAGTGGGGGCGTGCAGATGCGCCGGTGAGCGAGTTGTGCGAACGCAGCCTCGATGGCGGCGGCAGAGGCTGGGGCGTCGGACCCCCGCTGCCAGTACCACCACCATCACCAACCCCCTGGCCGTTCGCCGAGCCTTGCATTTCGTCGTGAAGCAGAGCCGGCCTTGGCGAGTGAGGAAGAGGACGAGGGGTAGGGAAAAGAATCCGACACCGAACTGGCCAATAATGGAGATATCTGCCCCAGAGCTGAGCGCCTCCATGAGCATGTGAAATGTAGAAATAGCTGGCCGACTATACCTTCGTCCCAGACTTGGAAATGGTACCGAGGCCATTGACCATATTGGCTTTGGTCATAGGTCTGTGTGGGTTTGGGGGGAAGTGGGTGTGATGCCGCCTTGGACTCTGACTGGCCCAGTGGCGGGTGCCTCTTCTTTGAGACTATGCTGATCAAATGAAGATACGGGACCAGCAGATGGTAGGATGGATGCTTTGGGGTTCCCAAGCTGCACGAGAAGGCGGCCTGCGCTTGGGGTCGATGACCAAGTGGATTCGCATGGCTCAAGAGCTGGAGAGGGCTGATGAGAGGAGTTCTGCACGAGGGCGACGACATGGAGCGCCTCGAGGTCCGGCAGGCGTGCAGCAAGCTGCGAGAAGAGCTTGCACTTGGTGCGGACGCATCGACGATAAGGATGGTCAGGCGCCGAGCGGGCGTCGAGGTGCGTGCGAGGACTTTGAGTGCGCGGTAGCCATGCTCCGAGAGCAGGGAGAGGAGATGCCCTGCATGGGGCACGTGGTGATTACCTTGGCACGATCCGATCAGTTGACCGAAAAATAGTGTAGGCAGATTCAGGTGGACGGGGCATGTACCTCACCAAGGGTGTCCCGGTCGACATCTATTGAGCCAAGCTCTTGAGGTGAGGAGCGCTGATGGTGGGAGCGCCCCTGATGGTGGGAGCGTGAAGGGACGCGCAAGGGCAGGTCACGGATCTCTGGCTGGGATTTGAAGAAGGCGGCCAAATAGTGGCCAAATTTGGGTCAAGCCTGGAAGGTACTCAATCAGCATCCACAGTCCCCTTTTTCAAGACAAGGTAATAAAGAGGAAGGGCATGAGACTTGCCTGATGGACGTCGCAAATAAGTGCAGGCGGAAGGGGGCATCACAGGGGAATATCCATGCGAACACGCACTGTCGATTTTCGTGGACAGACACCCCCGCATTGAGGCTGGGCATGTTTGTGAATAGGCTACTGAGGACGAATTCATGAGCTTGTCGAAAGGTGAGATCGGGGTGAGACCAAGTCTATCAACCAATAATCCGACCAATCAACCAATAGTCCGACCAATCAACCAATAGTCTGACCAATCAACCAATAAATCCGAAATAATCCGACCATTCAACCAATAACCCGACCTCGGGCATCGGTTCTCTCGTCCCGTCCAAGTCCCTCTCTCCCATCCCTCTCCCTCTGACTGAATATTGTGGGCTGTGTATCTTTGCAGCATGTGGTGACATCGTCCATGCCCTCAATTCTGGCTCTGGGCCCCCTTGGCGATGTGATGCCCTCCTCCTGAGGAGTCGCCCCCTCAATCGCTCCCTCAAGACCATGGGTAGCTGCCATCTTCAGGGCAGCCTGCTCTGCATCCTGCACCCTTGTGAGCCTGGGCCTGAGCCTGAGCAGCTCCACCAAGGCAACAGTGCCTCCAGAGTGGCCCACTCCGCCTCGGTCAATCGTCGTTGTGCAGGCCAGTTGGCCTTGCACATGGCTTTGACCATGGGGAGTTGTGGCTGACCTTGCCCTTAGACTTGGGGCTTGTCCAGCAAATTTGCCACCCCCACACCCTCAGGATGTGCGTAAGTGGCCTTGTTTTCATCTGGGTCAGCCTCACCCAGCGACAGGTCGATTTCGACCACCCAAAAGTCCGTGCCATCGTGCATGTGACCATTCACATTCATTGCGACAGCGTGCACGCCACAATGGTATGGGTGATGGTTGATCGCATACCATAAGTAAGCTGTCGATATTCAGCCATAAACCAATATGGTACTGCTCCCAGCCCTGGCCGCATCACAGGGAACGACAAAGATCTCCCGTCACGCCCCGGGACGAGTGCATATAACTTCTCTTTGTCTCAACGCCCGTCACTGGCAGGCTCATGCGTGACTGGACAGCATCTACCCTGCCATCGACCCAGAGCCACTCTATGCCGCACGGTCCTACGCCGGAAGGTGCGATGGGCGCATCACGCAGCATCGGGCACGAAACAGCATTGCAGTATGCGCCCACAGGTGCAACAGTCACAATCACGACTTGCAGCACGGACACTCTTGGCGAAATGAGAGGCGCAATTCCTGCCGTCGTGCCGTGAGTGGACGCGGAGGTGTTCGTGCTCCCTGCGGATGTGCGGGATGTGGAGGGCACACATGGCGCAGCCAGGGATGTGCTAGAGCGCTTCAGGCAGCTTGACATACTGATCGCCAGCGGGCGCTGTGTCCGCCTTCAGTGCTTCAGCCATGGGATGTTGTACCCGTTTCGCTTTGTAAAGAATTACACAGTTGAAAGGTTCTCCATTTGCCCCCTTTGCATGTCAAAGCTGCGGCCTGGTGGCCTGGCTTTGGCTTTTCAGGACACAGGCTGGGCCAAAGCCCCTGTGAAGCTGCCAGTTGGCCTGGCTTGGCCCGGCCTATTCTGGCCTGGTTTGGCCCGGCTCACGGCCTCAAGCCAGGCCAGGAAAAACCTTATGTCGTTGGTCAGCGCCGGTCAGCGGTCCAACCTGACTGGGAAGCACTATGGCACACAGCGCGAAGCGTATTGAGCCGTCATGCATCATGCAGTCATGAATGAAGAAACGCGTGAACCCAAATGAACTCCCTGGACATGGCATGACCTCAATTCACACGCACGGGAATAGGTGTTCTTTTTTTTTTTTTTTTTGAATCTGGTTTTATATCTCGCACATGTACCTAGGACACAGAAGTGGTCACCTATTGGTATTACAGTCTGAACGTGCCCGGGGCATTGCCCAGTTAGTGTGGCTGGCTTGGCGGGGTAGGTATGTACTGGGCCACTGGTCAACCGGTCAACACTTGCAATATAGCAAGGATGCTTTTTTGTGCGGCTCATTAGTTGATTTTGCTTGAACAGTAAAGCAAAAGGCTGTACGCACAAGTTACGAATCTTGGGAGGAGTGACGACAATGGATCCCTGATCTCTGGAGTTTTGAAGGGCACCCACTGCTTTCCGATGCAGAATCAGAAAGCCTCCTCTTCTAAAAAGATGTGAGTGACAAATTAAAAGGCCACCAATCCATTAGGGACAACCAACCTTTGTCTGTCTGACAGCAGAGGTGGTATTAGCCAAAGTCTGAAACGCAAGGATGTGCGTCTCTATCTGGGAACTGGCAAGGTTGCTTGGTCCATCAATCTGGATCTTGACAGCATGAACATTATCTACGCTACAGCCACAGTCAGCCCTACCTGGTCACTTGGCCTAATAGACTCAGGTGGATATGTTTCTATATCAGAGTCAAATTGATTATTTGATCCGCCTGTCTGAGGCTCAACAAAGGTCAAAATTAGTCATGCCACCACTGCCGTCAGGCTTACTTGATCATGTAGCCCAATCACCACCATATTCACCCGCTTTGCAAGCCGCTCTTCATCGAAGCCTGAATCTGGTAGCCTTCGCTTTTGAGAAAGTAGCTATTCCTCACAGTGAAGTAATTATAAAGTGGCCCATGATCAAGGGATACGAACCTCACTGCAGATGGAACGGTCCTGGGACTCGAGCGTGTACATTTCCACATCGGAATTAGATCGGTCATTTGTCTTGCCCATCTGAAGCTCAGTGAAGTCAAAATTAGCCATGCCACCACCACATTCAGGCTTACTTGACAGTAGGATTCAGTCGCTGCGATGTTCACTCTTTTCGCAAGCGGCTCTTCATCATCAAAGCCTGAATCTGGTAGTCCTCTCTTCTGAGAACGTAGCTGTGCTTCACAATGAAGTAAAGTGACCCATAATCAAGGGGACACAAACCTCACTACAGATGGGATGGTCCTGGGGTTCAAGTGTGTACATTTCTGCATTGGAGTTAGATTGCCCATTCATCTCGCCCGTTTGAAGCTCAATCAAAGTCAAAACAAGCCATGCCATCAAAGAAGTTGGGCCTACCAGACCATATGACTTGGTCACCGTCATGTTTGCTCCTTTGGAAAGCCACTCTTCGCGATCGAAGCCCGAATCTGGCAGCTTTCTCTTTTGGCCATGGGGCTATACTATGTCATGAAGTGAGGTGGTCTAGGATTGAAGGCGTACGAACCTTGCCACAGATAGGAGCCTTGCTGCCATTGATATCGATACCAGAACTTGATGTGTGGGCTACCTGGCCTCTTGTACAGACAATGCAAAATACTGCGTTGGCGGGAGAAAAATGCCCACAACTAGCAGGTAAGGACATAATAGGACGTTCTATGTGGTTGTCCTGGGGCACACAGGGATGCTCTTTTCAAGTGAGGGGTGAACCTTGGGGAAGCTAGACAAGCACAAGTGCTTTGTTAAGACGTCAGCGGCATCAGCACATTAACCTATAAGGCACCATTGTTCAGCTGAAAAGGTAGGCCATGCCACACCACCACACCATGCCACACCATGTTTGGCTTCTCCGCACATCACGCAGACCTGATGGTAGACCCATCTCCGATCGATCTGGTGGTGTAACTATCTGGTGCGTGACTAGTGATGTACGGGGCCCAGTCCAAAGCCGTCAAGCGCGTCAAGCTTGAGGTATTGCCAGTGAGAGCCGGCTTTGCAGGCTTCACGTGCTTCACAGCCCAGCTTGGAGCTTGGCTTGAGGCCTTGAGATCTTGAGATCTTGAGAGCTTGATCATGAGGAGTGCGTGCAAAGCTTGGGCCGGGCCCAAAGCCGAAAAGACGGGAACTTCGTCATTCCCAGGGTCTTTCCTTTTCGACCAATCCGACCAATCCGACCAATCACGACCAATCGACCAATAATCCGACCAATCCTGACCAATCCTCATGTGACCTCGGGCGTCTGTTCTTCCAAGTCCCTCTCCCGTCCCGTCCCTCTCCCTCTGAGTGACCTGTCAGTCCCAGTGAAAACTGGCGCCGAGCTGACCTGAGTGAATCTGGGTTCATCGGCGTTGGGCAGCGCTCAGCTGGCTGCTCGCAGTTTGAATCTGAGTTGGCTGTAACTTAATCCATCCATGGACTCCTCCGTACCGTTGATTGTAAGCCCATGCGCCCATGCTTGAACTTCGCCTCCCTCTCCCTTGTCCTGATGCAATATAATGGTGCTCTCGTCGCAGCACGTGCCCTACAAAGCCATGCCTCCCGCATAGAAAACTCACTTCCCACTTCCATTCCTTCCTTGTCTGGTCACACCACCACCCCGAGGTCGATTTGGCTTACCATGCACCTCACCCTCTCATCTTCGTGGGCACGGAACAGCCCAATGATGCTGCCATTACTCTCAAATGTGGCCGCTCAGGCATGGCATCTTTGTTGTGCAGATCTCGAGCAGCACATCCCCCAATTGTCGCTTGTCGCAGCAGATGCATTTGTCATCGAAATTGTGTGTTGGGCACCCTGCTTCCTTCTACAAATGCACAATTTTTTACTGATTAACCATGTGTGTGCGTATCCTGTGGTGTAGCTAACGCAGCTCAAACGTTGTCTCAGCATCGCTGTCCACCACATACCCAGATCAAGTCTTTGTCAAAGGCCCCCAATATGCCATGCGTCGTGCTTCAGGTAAAGGAAATATATGCTCAAGTTCCTTCCATGTCTGTCTTTGTCTTTAGGAGCAGAGCTCTTGTCTTGGGCACGGCAGACGAGCCGCTCTATGCATTGAAAGCATATGCCAACAACATTACCCTTGGCATGCCCACGGTGAAGTCGACACCGGAGATAGCATGTGCATGGTCTTCCCGGACAACGTCGTTCCCGGACAACGTCGAGACTGGCCCTCCGTTCGAGGGCATCCCTGGGTACCTTAACCTGAACTCTGGCTGGGCCCAGCCCTCGCTGCTCGTGGTGTCGAAGTGCTGACGGCATGCGTGATCACTTTAGGGGGCAAGTTATTGGTGGTAAGGCCGTTGCGGGTCTCATCCAAGAGGCTGGGGTGATGCTTGCTGATAGGTCGTCCATCGCATCGAGTATGGCTTCGTGCTCCTGAGCACAGCTGTCGGGCTCGTGTATGCGTATGGCATCAGCGTGCCTGTGCCGCAGCACCATCTCAGCGCTGGCGTCCTCCTGGCTCGCGCACGACCCGCCCATCCGCGCTCGACCCGTCCATCGTTGTCCACCCGTGCCGCCTACACATCACCCTCGGCATCATGGCGCTCACCCCGCCGCCGCCGCCCGATAGGAACAGCAACAACAACGGTGACGGCGATCCTTGCCAGCTTCGCCCCTCACATCCACGCGCCACAGCCCGCTGTGCGTGCCGCTTGGCCAGCCAGCCGTGATGCAGTTGGACCCCACGCGCGCACATGTGCTGTACCTCGAGCCGGACCTCTACTCTGGATGGCCATGGTCGAAACTGTGGCCTGTGGGGCCATGCCATATTCATTACAGATCCCGGTGTCGGTGCGTCTTGTGCTCATATACCGTTGGGCCCATTTTTCTTAATTGGGATTAGACTTGGCTTTTTTTTAGGTACTCTGCATCATTCCTATCGCTCTTCTTCACTGGATTTCATATGGCATTGACTTCGCGCTCGGGATAGACTTAGAGTGGGGGAGCAGGGGAGCAGAGAATGTTCGAATGGGGGACTCAGTTGAACTCAGAGGTACTCGGTAAAATAATGCGTCTGTATGTGTATGTACAAAAATAGATGCATCTGAAAGTCTCAGAATAGTGCAGCAGAACGCAGCAAATCTCGGACAGTGGGTTAAAAAATATTCAGAATATACTCAGAGGAAGTCAGATTTCATCTGAAAACGGCAATTTTCTGAGGTGGCCTGAGCACTCTGACCGGACCATATTTCCTCAGATGAACGCGGTCCGGCTCGGTGCCAGTTTTCACTGGGTGTCAGTGCCAATGCCCTCTCCGACGACTCCCCCGACGACGATGCCCCCTCCAATGACACCCCCCAACCGTCACCCCCCCCCCCCCGACGACGCCCCCTCCAACCACCCCCCGGACGACGACCTCCTCCTACGACGCTCCCTCCGACGCCTGCGACGACCTCGACGACGACGGCTCCCTCTGACGACCCCTCTGGTGACGGCCTCTGACGACCCCGCCCCCTGCCATGACGAGCCCCCTGCAGCGACGACTTATCTGGTAAGTGGGCACCCACTTTTTTTAGTGCCCTGGAACTGACAGGGTTGGGCAGGTCGTCTTTCGCTGCACGTGGCGACATCACCCGCGCCCTCGCCTCAGGCCCCGGGCATTCCTGGTGACACGACGGCCTCCTCCCAAGGAGGTTTCCCTTCAAGACCACAAGCGTTGGCCCCCCCAGAGTGGGGCTCTTCGTCAACACTTTGGGTCTCGCGCCGGCTTGGTCGGTCGCTTTTGTGCAGGCCAGTTGGCCTTGCACGTGGCCCCGACCATGCGCGGCCACGGTGCCTCGACCGCCTCATCCTCAGACTCGAAAGCGCGCTCGTAAACGCGTGAGCGCGCAACAGCGCGCGGCCGCCCCACCCTGACGCCCCTCTCGCTCGCACACGCGTGGGCCCGTGGGGGTTGTATGCGACAATCCGGCCGCGAACGCTTGAGTGCGCAACAGCGCGCGGCCGCCCCACCCGCCCCTGTCGCTCGCACACGCGTGGGGGTTGCATGCGACAATCCGGCCGCGACCCCGCCGCGACACCCCCTCGCACACAAACTTGGGGTGTGCGTGCAACAGCGCGCGCCCACCCCACCCCAGCGCCCCTCTTGCTCGCACACGCGTGGGGGGTGCATGCGACAAACCGGCCGCGACCCCCGCCGCGACACCCCTCGCACGCAAACGCGGGGTGTGCGTGCAACAGGGCCCGGCCGCCCCACCGACGCCTCTCTCGCTCGCAAACGCATGGGGAGTGCATGCGACAAACCGGCCGCGACACCCCCTCGCACGCAAACGCGGGGTGTGCGTGCAACAGGGCCCGGCCGCCCCACCCCGACGCCTCTCTCGCTCGCAAACACGTGGGGAGTGCATGCGATAAACCGGCCGCGACCCCCGCCCCGACACCCCCTTGCACTCAAACGCGGGGTGTGCGTGCAACAGCGGCTGCGATCACCCACGTCCCCTCGCACGCACACGCGGGGAGTGCATGCAGCAGCGCCCGCCCGCGACCACCCATGCCCCCTCGCACGCAAACGCGGCGGGGGGTGCGTGCAAGAGCGCCTGCCCGCGACCCCACCCCGACACCCCCTCGCACGCAAACGTGTGGGGTGATATTTTGTGTATCATATTCCTACTCGATAGTTACCTTGTGTAGTGTCTAATGTATCTGGTCACCTTAATCACCTTATTGTAATAGATTTATTTTTTTCCACATATACAAGCATGAGTGATGGCTTTGGCCCAGCCTGTCATCTAAGAAACCTCAGGCCAACCAAAGCAGGGGTCGGGTTGGACCGCTGACGGCGCTGACCAAGCGACGGAAGGGGAAACCCCCAGGGGATCCCGGATGCGACCGCAAAGCCCCTGGGACAAGGCGGGATCGCACCTCCGGTGCAATCCCCCTTGCCATCACCAATTTGCCGTCTTCCTGTTGCTTTGCTTGTGGGGTGTGGTGTGTTGTGTATACCCATATGCTCAAAACCGTGTGTTTCTTCGTCATGGGCGACTTCCCCTTAGCAGTGCGGGTGATGGCTTGTGAGGCCTGTGAGGGTTGGAACTGTTGCAACACACAACGAACGACTGTGCGTTCTGTCCGCGTACGCGCAGGCGCACGCTGCTTGTTCTCGATGTGTTGCTTCACCCGATCGTGTTACGCATTCGTGCACTTCTTTGTAAGGTATCCTCACGATGGGCGAATCTCGCTAGTGATTTATTGTGAGTGTATTTCATGCGCGCACGCGGTTTTTTCTCCTCCGTTCATGCAAGCTGCATGATTTGTAACGCATCCACACTTTCGTAACTCGCAACGTCATTTCGTTACTGTGATATTGTTGTGAAATTTATGTGCCCTATGTTATTACGAAGCGAGCGTCGGGGAGTACAGCAACTTTGCCGATGTGAGCAGGAGTGAATGTGAATCAGTCAGCGGATGTCAGATGGTGTGCGCGAGAAGACAGAACTGGAAAGAAGGAGATTGCCGAACGAACGATTTGTCGGCCAAATTGGGAGAGCAGCGCCAAATTTGGGAGTCAATCAGCCAGTAAGGAGCGAAGAAGACGTGACCGCTGTCCCACCACGGACCATATATACGACGCTCATAGCGCTTTATATTATAGTAGACTAGGGGGTGACCCGTGAGGCCCAGTGAAAACTGGCACCGAGCCGGGCCGCGTTCATCTGAGGAAATATGGTCTGGTCAGAGTGTCGGGCCACCTCGGCCTTTGTCGGAAAATTGCCGCTTTTCAGATGAAATATGACTTCCTCTGTGTAGAATCTGAGTAAATATTGACCCACTGTCTGAGCTCTGCTGTGTTCTGCTGCACTATTCCGAGACTTTCAGATTCATCTATTTTTGGTACATACACATACAGACACATTATATTACTGAGTACCTCCGAGTTCGACTGAGTCCTGTTCGAACATTCTCTGCTCTCCTGCTCCCCCACTCTAAGTCCATCACCTACAATTTAATGGGATTAAGGTCAAGGCACCAGAGAAACTGAAATAAAATGACGTACAGAGACAAGGACTGGGTAGATGCCCACAACTAAGAAATGTCCCGACAGCGCAGAGCCAATGCCAGATAAATCCAGCAAAGAAGGGCAATGGGAATGACGCAGAGTATCCAAAAAAAATGAGCCCAAGGGTATATGAGCAAAGGATGAACCACGCACCGACACTGGGATCCATATGAACATGGTGTGGCCCCACACTGCCATGATTTCGACCATGGCCATCCGGAGAGCGGAGGTTCGGCTCGAGGTAAAGCACATGTGCGCGCGCAGGGTCCAACTGCATGACGGCGAGCTGGCCAAAGCGGCACGCGCAGTGGACTGTGGGCGAGTACTGCGCGGATGCGCGGGGCGAGGGTGGCAAGGAGCGCCGTCGTGCCGGCAAGGTCGCGCTCGCTGTCACTGTCACTGTCGTGGTTGCTGTTCCTATCGGGTGGCGGCGGTGGGGTGAGCGCCATGATGCCGAGGGTGAGGTGTAGGCGGCGCGGCTGGACGACGATGGACGGGTCAAGCCCGTCGATGGGCGGGTCGTGCGCCAGCCAGGAGGGCGTCAGCGCTGAGATGGCGCTGCAGAGGGGATGGTGAGGAAATGCGTGGGTCGGTGCATTGGGTGGTCATTGTGGTTGCGGTTGCGGTTGCTGGGCTGCTTCGGGGGGCGGGTTCGTCGGCTGTCGTTGGTTGATGAAGGTTCTGGATGCGGTCGTCTTGGGCTTGTCGTGGCCCTCACTGATGGCCAGGTAGCGAAGGGCGGCCTAGAACATCACGGGCACGCGAAGGGACATGGTGTGTCCGAGTCCATTCCTCGGCATCGACGGCATGAGGTCACAAAAGGGCAGCTTTTCGAAGGTTGTGGTCACAATGGGATCAGATCCAGTACAAAACAAGAAGAGAAAGAGAAGGAGCAGCGGTGGGCGGTGAGCATGAAGCAGACGGGTGAGCAGAGCCCGCTGATGATTTGCTCCGAGAGGAGGCGGGCGGCAGCGTCGGACAGGGCGTCGACGAGCGTGTAGAGGCGAAGACAGGCGGGGCAGACGCGGCCGATGCGCCGGCTCTTGTTGTACCACAGACACTGCAGAGGGAAGGAGGAACGTGCATTAGATACTCGGAGGTGGTGCGCAAAGGAGGGGGACATACAAGGGCGGTCTCCTCGGGGAGAATGGTGCAGAGCACCAACTTCCCCTCAGCCTCGTCTCTTCACTCTTCAGGCAGCCCAAGGGTCCAGACAATGCTGCTGGGCCGTCCAACTGTGTTGGGATGGCCGATGCCATGCGCATACATGAGCCTGATGGCCATGCTCAGGAGCGTAAAGTCGTATTCGACCAGGTCCGAGGACAGACTGGAGGCGATGGAGTGGGCAAGCGAGGACGTGACGAAGAGTATGAAGGTGAGTGTGGTAAGCGTCCAGAACGGCCCATAAGAGGCCCAGCATGGGTGTGAGGTGGGCGGAGGTGTATGTGGGCGAGAAGGGGCTGAGTGTGTTGATGCAGTAAAAGAGGACCTAAGGCAAGGCACAACTCAGTTTCTTCTAGGATCGCCCAAGGCGAGGAGGAAGGGATGGATCGATAAAGAAACAGTTATGGTGTCAACGTTATGTCAACATCGAAATGGTGTTAATTATAGTCTATATTCCTTCCAGAAGCACGCATTGCTAGCGTCAGCATTATTGTAGCCTGCAGTGGGTGGGTTGGGTAGCGTCTCGACAAACGCTATTCATACATCCAATGAGGGCAAGCAACAGGCAACGTACGGGCAAAATCACAATCAACGTCCATCAGGATGAATTAAGTTACAACCAACTCAGATTCAAACTGCGAGCTGTCGGCTGAGCGCTGCCCAACGCCGATGAACTCAGATTCACTCAGGTCAGCTCGGCGCCAGTTTTCACTGGGCGTGAGGCCGCGTGAGGCTGTGAGGTTGTGTGCGTGAAGGGTGATGCAAATGAACCGTGTGTCGGCAAGTGGACGGAGATGGTTGTTACCGTGTATTTGTATTTGCGAAGCATTACGAAATCGGACAGAATGTGAAATCGCGACATTGAAGATGGGGAAAGTGGAATCGGAATTTTCACAACAGATGTCGTTGAAAGGTTATCACAACCATCAGTGCGAGTTTATCTACTACAATGTAAAGTGACAGTTCTCGATGCGGGCGCGCGTTTGACTGGAACGCGGTGGAGGAGTTCTTCTTGGATTTCAGCCATGGTAATGGCAGGCGAGTGCGATCGCGTCTCGGAATCGAACATCGACGTATCGCAGTCCACCAATGCAAGAAGACGGCAGAGTGACGCAGCGTCGAAGGTTATGAAGGTCGACATTGTCGTCGTTGGACGATAGGATGTGCTGTAATGTTCTGAATAGGCAGGCTCGAGGCTCGTAGCTCATGCTGGTTGGTTTCGATCCACCGCAGGCAACAGTTGTCCATTGATACTCACATGTAGTCTGCTTGTGTGAGTCGGGCGCATTGTCCGTCGTTTGATCGACGGTTTCATTGTCGTGTCGGATGGGTCTGTCGTAGACGTGCCGTCGACCAACTGGGCATGCCGTAAGGGAATAAGAGGACGTAATGGAGAGGAGCATGAACCGGATGAAGGTGTGAGATGTGTCGAAGACGATTCGTGTGTGATTGTCACACGACGTTGCGCGGCTCGGTTGAAGAGGAGCGGTTGCGACACGTCAACACCGCGATCTCGTCGACGGACGGGGTGTTGCAGCGACGGAAGTCTGTTGTTGTGTTCGCGAGGAGCCGGATCGAAAGCTGTCGAACAGATCGTTCGTGAATGAAATCTGTCGCACGCCATGAAGTTTTCGTCGACATTCGCCGCGAATGCGAGCGCACTGTTGTAGGACCGTCGGATGGGAAGTGGACAGGAAGTCGTGGTGACGACTGTGTGATGAGACCGGGATTGTACGGTGAAGTCGATTGGGAGACAGTGTAAAGCGAATGGTTGAGAGTTGAGCGGCGTGCCGTTCAACAGCACCATTGGGTGCGTCGCGCGCGCCACGCTCTCTCGCCTGACGACGACGTTGAGCGATCGAACGGGGAGGGAGTCCGTAGCAGGAGGATAGAACAAATGATACAGGACAGTCTCACCTGTGAGAGAGGAGCGTGGGATGGGAAGCAGACAGGAAATCGTGGTCAGGGCGGGCAATTCGATGAGGAGGAGACAGGACATGAGAAGCGCCAAGTTGTTCGGTTGTTTCGTTTACTCGTTGTTGAAGACTCATCAAGTACTCATCGTACTCATCTCCGGTGCGTTTGCGAACACCACAGACGGCGAAACGTGACAGTGCGATGGGAAAAATAGTTGTGCGCAAGAATGTTGATGGTGAATGGGTTCGCGCGCGGCGCGCCCCATGCAAACAGGGGATGTTGCAAGAGAGGGGCGACGTGACTAAGTGAATGAGTCAGCATGCCGCAGTGGAGTCGGGAGCAGACTGCGTACGGAGGCGGAAAAGTGAGTGATGCATGCAATGACGGTGGGTAACAGGCTGCAGAGAGCTGTGTGCATGGGTGACGAATGACGAAGGCGAGTCAACTGTACGTCGAGTGACGCATGTGGCGTTTAAAAGCAGCGATTTTGCACGCGCGACAGAACGGATGCGAGAGGAAAGAAAGGGAGGATCAAATGTTGAGCGAAGTACGGATGCAAGCAGGAGTGAATCAGTCAGCATACTAACAGTGGACTACTGTAGTGGACCCTCGTTTGGACGGGTACCCTCGCTCGGACAGTCACGCAATGTCACAGGGCAAATTAGGAACTCCGCTCGGTTGCTGTCCACGTGCACATTCACTCCTGGTCGCGGGCGCGTGGGGTCAGGTTAGATTATATAATCACTGCATTCAACAGGGAAACTCCGACACGGCATCGGTCGGCAACCGTGACAAACAGCAGATTGTTTCTTTTCACGATGCAACAAGATTTCCATCAAAAAAAATATTACATTATGTTCAGAGGATGTACAAGACATGCTATTGAAAGTTTTGTGTGGACAGGGTAAGAATTGAGTGAGATATTTGAAGTGTCCGAACGAGGGTACCCGTCCGAACGAGGGTCCACTGTTAGTATGTCAGATGGTATGGCGAGAAGCAAGGCGAGAAGCAAGGCGAGAAGAGACAATCATGAAGTAGGAGATCGCCGAACGAACGATTTGTCGTCGAAACTGGGAGAGCAATCCCGAATCGTAGCGCTTTATATTATAGTAGACTAGGGGGGAGTGAGAGGTCTGGAGAGTTGTGTGAGAAACGATTGTTTAATATCGTTTGCGTAGCGTCGGACTGCCAGTGTAGTTCGGTGCTGTGAGCTGAAAGGGTTGCAACTGACACATTCTGCTGTATGGTGAGATTTTGTTTGTGAGATTTGTGCGTGACGATTCAGTTGGTTATTCGCATGAGTGCGACACAATTCACACGAAATGGTCATTACAATAGATTTTGTTGTCTCATGTCATGGAGCTCGGACAGGTATGCATCAGGAGTGGCAATGAGAGAAAGCATCATATATTATCAAAAACTGACATAAAGAAGGACAATTTGTGGAATTAGATGGATGAAAGGTTCTTCACATAGGGAGAGTCAGTGGCGGTCAGGAAGGGAGGGGACAGGAGAGGGAGAGAAGGATGAAACGTACGTGTTATAGTTGGGGAGAAATGGTGCCTGTGAAGCTTGAATATGGGATGGGTCGGGCGATCCATCGTGGAAGCTGAACGAAGGAGGGCTGAAAGGGTTGCATCCGATGGCACACTTTGCCAGCAACGCGGAAGCACGCTGCACTGCCCATGATGGCGGATGGCGGTGCGAAGGAGGACATGGACGTCATCGTAGCACAGTCAGTGAACGTGAGAGAGGACGCACGGGTTGGAAGTCACTGCGCGAGAGACACGTCATCGCGCAACATGGACAGTTGACGGGATGGTGGAGAGGGAAGTACGGTGGAGCGAGTGGCTGACATGTGAAACGCTGTAAACGGAAGCACGACATGGAGAGCTGATGAGCGCTGATCGATGATCGATCGAGTTAATTTGAAAGACAAAGCAGTGAAAGCTTTGTCCAAGGCTTTGTCTGTAAGATGTCAATGAGATTTTTCACGCCAAGTTATACAGCCCGACTTCCTTTATATTATAGAGGATTATAGTGTGAAAGCAGTACGTGTCATTAGGGTATGAAAAAGCCTGAGAACTAAGGTAGAAATACAGATCATCGCTGTATCTATGTATACCCCCTAGCCTCTGGCTCCCCCCTTGCCCTAACACCATGGCCCACACACATCTACAGCCACCAAGCATCCCAACGTCATCCACCAGACAGCCCTCCAACTTAGAATCTGCGGCTTGATCTGCGGAAGGCTGGAGCGCGTGCGCCCATACCATTAGCCGCGATGGCAACAAGCACCTAAAAGTACGGGTGGCCGGTGACGAGGAGGAGCACGCCGGGCGCATCGAACGCAACGTTTGTCGGGTGCGAATGGCGTTGGCACGCGCACGCGCAGCGAGAGTGCCTGTGTGGCAGTATCCCGCGCGTAGAAGGGCACCTCGCAGAGCATGGTCGATGCGATCAAGACGTGTGCATCGTTGAGCGAGATTGCAACGGCGTTGGCGAAGGTGATGCGTGATGCGGCTGCGATTGTCACCATCATGGTGGTGGTGGAGCCGGCAAGGAGTCATTGAGATACTTTGCAGCAACGATGAGCGTTGCAAGAAATACTCGATGGCGTGTGCAGGGAAGCCCTATGATAAATGATATGTAAGAGAGGGCGCGAAAATATGGAACGGCCTAGTCACCTTTCGCCATCTTGGGAAGCTTTGCCCGCAAGCGGTGGAGATAGATAAGCGTTGTAAGAAGGGTGGGGACTGTACACGAGATGCCTGAACAAGGCGGGCAATAAACTCCTCGAGTGGGATGAGACCCGGGGTGGCTGTGGACTGGTCGAAGTTGACCTTATGTGGAGTATGGGGAGGAGGCGGAGGAGCAGGACCTGCAGAAGACGCTGGCGACGTGTCCTCTGCTATGGGGGTGATGGTACTTTTTTGACGGGCAAGGTAGAGGACCATGTACCCTGTAACCGGCTTCTGAACGAGGCGGATAAGATGCGGGTTGTGGAGGGCTGTTGGAATAAGTGAAAAAGGCTTTTTCGAGACATCGAGAATTGAAAGGGAGCGTGTGGAATTTGATCGAGTAAGACGTTGTGCCCTACCTCCAAAAAAGCGCGCACTTGGCTCATAAATTGCCCGGCGCTGTTTCTTAGGCGAGTTCGAAGGATACCTAGTTGAGCGGCAAGAAGGGACGTACCCACGATAAGACATCATGAGCACGCTGCACCGCATTTTGGCTAAAAAGACCCCAGCAAGCGGGATGCGGTTGCCATGATGCTCGGTGTTGAAGCGCTCCAGCAAGTGCACAGCGGCCGTCTTGAGGCCCTGCACGACGTCGTGTGTGGGCGGTGCATGTGAGTCTGGCGGTGAGGTCTGGGGAAAGCGGCCTGTGTAATCGAGGTTCTCTATGGTCGAAAGAGCATATAAGCATCGAACAAAATAGGAACAAAAACAGAGGACGTACAATTGGACCAGAGGAGACAGGGAACACCATAAAGTGAGGTGGCCTCAGAGCCATGGTGATCTTGAAGAAATTGTGTGACGTTTTTCATTTTGGCCTGCATGACACGGTGAGCGTCCATATGCAAGTCAACTTAGCGACTTAAAGAAAAAGGCTCACGTTCAAAATTTCGGGCTCCGACCCAGAATCCAGGGTTGGATTTGTAAGAAGACAACGGAGAAAAGAAACCGAGGGTGGATTACTGTGGGATTAGCGTCACGGTCATTAATACGATGGTGGCTTTAACTTGGAAAATTCGTGAAGTGGGACGGCAGTTCCCACGATTGGAAAATGATTGGATTACGGTCAGCTTTTTGCTCATATCTAATCCGAGTCCGATTACGATGTCATTACGATATATTTTCATGCGCTTTTAAACAAAAAAAAAAAAAAAACTCGTTTCCGCAGTGACTGTTGGTCGGCTCTCTGGTGGCCTGCGCCTTTGCCTCGTCTTCAAGATACCAGGCAGGAGCAGTGATAGAGGGGTGAGTGACTAGGTTCACCTCATATGGTCACGCGGTCGTGTGTCTAGCCCAGACGTCCGACAATGCGAGGGCCAGCGATCGTCTTAGGCCTGACTTTGATAGTCTTGAACACTAGCTTTCATCCGCAGCTACTAAGGTCTTTGCTCTGCCCTTACAATGTGCATGTGGGCACTCGCGTTTGGGTTACCGGGCTAGTCTAATAGCGGACCAGTTCAGGGATTGCATGTGTAGCGGCTCCGTGTCACTGTGTTCTTTCATACACCAGCCTCATGGGTGATCTCCGTCTTTGAACTCTGATCTACCGTAAAATCTTTCCATTGTCCCTGATATGATATATGCCACCGCACCATCTAGTTCTCTGTTGAAATTCATCCTCTTTGACCTGTCTGACGGTTTGAATCATGGATCCCCCATCATCTTCAGCCCCACGAGCCACTGAGCCACCCATTTTTATTAATCTGAGTCCTAATCAGAAGCGCAGGCGAGATTCTTTAAGTTCAGAATCGTCACCGAAGTTGGAACACAAGCTGTCATGGAGCCAATCCACGATCCCACATCTGCACTTTGAGAGAAGGCCAAAAAAATGCTCAAAGCTCACCGGGACCCCCACTCCCCTCTGCGTGGTGCGCCCGAGGGTGCAACAAGCTACCCGGCCCTCATCAAGACTGTCAGATCACGTCGACATTGAACAAGGCTGCTCCATAGATGCAAATAATCTGCCTCTAGCCACAGAACTTGCGCCTCCCACTGATTCCGAGGTATGTCAACAAACGTGCTTTTAACCTCCTGCATAGACTGAGCCATCTCTAGGCAGATGCTGACCTCGTTGAACAAGCTTTACAACTAGATCCTGAAGACTCTCCGTCAGT
The DNA here is from genome assembly GCA_022496215.1 of Russula brevipes. Classification (NCBI taxonomy): domain Eukaryota; kingdom Fungi; phylum Basidiomycota; class Agaricomycetes; order Russulales; family Russulaceae; genus Russula; species Russula brevipes. Next base: position 191,064 of record WTXF01000048.1, on the reverse strand, counting down.
TAGGAGTGTAGCATCAGGCGGTGATCCAGTACGCGTTATTATTATCAAACCACACCATTGTCGTGACATTTGTTCTTCACTCACTCAGGCCAGTAACGCTGACAATCTCACCTCGACTGCTGATTTGTGCCCCTCTCACCTTGGCAAATGTGAAGCGCCTATCTTGAGTTCAGAAGTCCCATCAGTCTCGCCAGTTGACTTTCCCGCTCAATGTCAGCCCTCTGCAGCTGGAATTGCATCATCCAGTCATCGAGTACGTGCAACTTTGTTATCCTTAATTGATACTCATCCTCTCCGTCGCAGGTGCTCGATATCCCCACTGATAGTGGAGACAATTCTCACATGGCCGGCTGTGGTGGGCCAGTTGCAGCTGTCCTCACTGGCGATGACAACAAGGGAACTGCCTCACACGGTGATGCCAACATTCAAGCAGAAGGAGAGTGGCTTGGCTTCTCTGGGGCAGATGACAGCCCCGATCAGCAATCAAGAGATGAGGATATAGGTAGCCCACAAGACACCAATGAAGAAATGAATATGAGCTACATCGATGGCGATGAAGGCATGGACGAGTTGCAGGATATTGATCAGGAGATGGAAGACACCGATGACAACGAGGATACAGGTGACACGCAAGGTATTGGCGAAGAGATGGACGATGAAGACTGCGATGCAGAGCACAGAGACATGGAAGACATGGGAGATAGCCATACAGATGACGGCAACACAGGAGCTAGCAGCACCAGCGACGTCACGGTCGACAGCATCGAGGACAGCAACTTGGAGGATGGTGATGAGGAGGGCGGCAACATGGAGGATGTCGACATGGAGGATGGCGATGAGGAGGACAGCAACATGGAGGATGGCGATGAGGAGGACAGCGACATGGAGGATGGCAATGAAGAAGACAGTGACAGAGAGGACAGCGATGAGGAAGACAGCAACAGAGAGGACGGCGATGAGGAAGACAGCAACAGAGAGGACAGCGATGAGGAGGACAGCAATGAGGAGGACAGCGATGAGGAGGATGGCGATACACAGAACGGCGATGAGGATGATAGCGATGCTATGAGTGGTAATGTGCAGTCCAGGGATGCTGACGATACGGACACTGGCCTCGATAGTCCCATCTCTTCCCGGGATGCAACTAGCCGCAGAAAGCACCTTGCAGCTCTGGTTTGTGATCCGTGCTGTTGCTCTTCCCCCCTCAGCTGACGACCTATAAGGTCAAGGACATAAAACATATCCAGAAGCAGCCCCAGGTGCGTGCACCAGCCGACAGATGTAACTGTAGAGTATGACTTGCTCCAGAATTCACCTTGTACGAAGAGCGACATTCAGATTCTCCTGAAGCACATGCTTCGTGGAGCCAAGTTAGAACTCCCTTTGGCCACAAGACACGAAAGACGCACTGGCCATGGGCGAAAGGTAAGATCGCTACTTCCGGAGCATCAGTGTCAACAGAATCTGGAGATGAAGGTACGTTACCAGTCCATTACTCTAGACCAAGCACTTTGATATGCATATGTGGACAGACGGAGGTCCGCAAATTTGCGATGATACTGCTGAAAAGAAAAAGCAAGAACTCGCCATTCTGTCTCCCATCTAAAGCAGAATTCACGCGGTTTGAGATGCGAAAAATTGGAGGGCCTACAAGGAAGAACTTTCGCGTACAGCTGATTGGTTCCCTTGCATGTCAATGGAATCGTCGCGCAGCCGATGTGTTTTCTAAGGCATACATCAAAAAGAAGGGCCCTCAGTTCAAGCACGAAGACTTAGTGAGGTGTTTCAAGACTCACCTACGCACACTCAAGAACCAGTGCGACCAGATCAAGGCTGGCTGTACGAAAAATCAAGGAGACATTGACCGCCGTTCAACGAGTGCACGCCGGACGCGTAGACAAGGCGTCAGTATATCATACATGAAGTATCAGCTTCCGTGCTGACAGATTTGGCATAGCTTGCTCAGAGGCGGGGCGAAGTCCTAGCGGCATACGAAGAGCTGCGAGCCATCGCCCCTCACCTCAACATGTTGGGGGTTGATGGGATGAGTGGAGACGAGTCAGATCACTCAGGTGGTCATCGGCGCTACGTGATTCGCAAAATTAGCTGGAGGTCAGATGAAGTCACAAGTGTGTTGAGAGTTCTGGATGCGCTAGCTCTCGTAGCCCACTGGTCTCGCGACGGGCGGCCTAGACCCGGAAAGTTTCCTCATGCCAGAATAGCCTCCGATAGGACAGAGAATCGGGAACCTGTTCGCAACCTTCCGCGCAACTTTTACCGATCCGATTGGCTTGATGCGCTTGACAAATATGAACGCCGAGAGCTCAACATAGGTGCACCTATTGAGCTTGCTTTGCCTTCCCGGGTATTAAGGTATGTGACGAGGTCATATCCGAGGCAGTCTCTACAGTAATGTGATTGCTTTAGCTTAGCGCACCGTTACAAAAACGCATCAGACCCACAGAGACCCCCATTGCCAAGTGGTGGGGTTCAGAGCTCTGCTTCAAAGCCCTGCGGTATGGGACCAGGTGGGAGGAATTCAAAGAAAAAGAGAAGTACATATGATAGAATGGACGTTGATGGATGAGAGCTAGGCAATAATACATGGAGGAATTCGTCCATGAGTACAGATAGGGCCTTTTTAACTGTTGCACTTGTAGATCCCTTTATCCAGAGCATGAGATCTCATGTCTTTCTCTGCCAGTTCCTTGTGCGCTATCCGTCGGTCCAGCGGCATGGAACGATGTGGCTCTTCTCCAGCTCCACTCACCCCTCGTGTGCCTCATTCCAGAGAGGCAGTGCTTTTTTCCTCACCGTTTTCTCACTCGAATACCCTGCAGCTAGGGCACGTAGCCCCAGACGGAAGGCAGACTGTCGTACCACGGGACGTCCGTAGCCGACCCTGTGCCGAATTTGTACTCGTCGCGTGTAACTACTAGTACAGGGAGGGCTTGCCCTGGTTGTTCGAGCGCGACGGCAGATCTCCGCTTCCATCCCTCCTCCCTCTCGATCAATAACATCGCCTTCGTCAGCCGAGCTCGTCGGCCTGCCCCGCAGGGCATTGGTGCGTGATTTCGCGGAGCTGTATGCCGTCGACACGGTCCAGCGGGCGCCGACGACGTGCTCGACCTCGAGAATCCACGACATCTTCGCCCTGCATCGTTGCTCACCGTGCTCCCAGCTTCGCACCCCCCGCACATGGCCGCTTCCGCTTCAACGTTGGTGGCATCCTTCGCCCGTGTCCGCTCGCAATTACGATGGAGTGAGCTGCGTTACAGATGCTGGCATGGTTGTGTCACGGTGTCCATCACGTTCTGTTACCTCCTTCTGTCATTAATGTCATTTCTTACTCTCACTCAGATTCTCTTATGGGAACGCGCCCACGAGTTCCCCTTCTCCCACCCGACGCTACCACGGGCTCCATCATGAACATCTCCGTCAGTCACACAGGCCGTTGCGGAGGAACATAAAAGAGACCGCGAGTTCTGGGAACTGCAGAGCCAAATCTTCGAAGAATTTGAATGAAGGACGCCTAAAGCCCCACAAATTAGCGTAAGTGACTTGTTTTTCCAATGAAGCACTGCCTTAATACAGCGACTGACTGTAGCTTCACAATGTTACACAGACGCCTGTTACACTGGAAAGCCTCCACTCGAGTTAGCAACGGCTTCCCTACGATCCCCTGACATATACAAGAATGGTCAACACCTTGCAGCCATACCACCTCCTCTCCAAAACACCTCGACAAAGCTATCAGGTCTCGATATCAACTTCGTCTATTCATGTCGTCTGGTCATGCGCACGACTGTCGGGATCTTCTAATCAGATCTTATCCGCGTTCGGACTCACACAATGACTGACACCTCTGGTATATCAGTGTGCTTTGGAACGTCCAGGCTCTGTGTTGCCGGAGAATGGAAAGCTTCCATTGCGGGAGATGCGCGCGAAGTGGAGTGATAAGGTCCAGATTGACATGACCCTACTTTGTACTACTCCCGCTGCCACGCCAACTGGCGCTCAGACCTCTGGCAGCATCCCTAGCGCTCCTGGTGTAGTGAATCAACGAGCACTTCTGCTAAGTATATCAATTGTCCAGCCTCAATGGATTCCGTTGCTATGCCGAGAAAAAGTGAGTTCTATCTCCTACCCTGTAGAGAGCGGTTCCGCTAATTAACGTTACAGAATGGTACCTATATCGGCCTTCTATCTAGGCACTACTCAGTCCACTCAGATGAACTTGGTTCCATTTGCGCGTCCACAGTCAATGTCTCAAGCTTCGCTCCGTCAAAGTGCCAAGCAACAAAAGCGGCGAATCGCACCTCGATGCCCGCGCCGTCTCGGGCACCTACGCCTTACGCCTCCAGTCAATTCTGGATCGCCTTCGAAAGTGGCGCGCAGAACCTTTGACCCAACACCGGAAGGGGGCGGAGATAGGGCTGAATCACCCGACGCAGCGTCACCGACGAAATCTTCAAGTAATAGAGGCCCGCCGCGGGCTATACATGGAACTATGGACCGGGAATTCATGTTTCCTTCGACTACTCCAATTCCTGAGGCGGACACTGCTGTTTTGCATGACCAACGGGCCGCTGGTAGTGGATAGGTGACAGGTGACTTATCACGTATCTCGGACAATGTCGAAGAAGTTGGGTTGACTACAGTTGATATAGTCGCCCCATCAAGCCCAAGCGTGGAGGCTCCTCTTGCCGCCCATTGAGAAAGGGCGACCACCGGCGAGTCATGATGACGGTGACGAAGACGTTGGTGAAATGGAGATCTTGCTAAACTTAGGGTATGTTAAAGTTTGCTCGCCCCGCGAGAGAATGGCTGACTGTGCGGCATCTCACTTGGGGTTCGATAGCTATATATTTACGCGCCACAACTAGTAGGTCGCGGGGGAATGACATTGTTCAGTTAACTAGGGTTAGGGTGTGGCAGATATCTGATCCGATCACCGTCTCTGATCTTGAAGCACGCTTACGTCCACGCTAGTCCATGGCTCCTTCAGACTTTGCTAACGTTGATACCAATGGAATTGTTGACAAAATGTCCACGGAAGAGGCTGTAAGGCTAATCGCTGGGGCTGGACTGTGGCGCACGGCCAGTGTAGAATGACATCCGAGGCTATGGCTAATGTACTGCCGTCTAACTTGTCTCCAGTCTCTATTCATCATGAGACAACGCACACGCCTCAACAGTTTTTTAAACTGCATGAATGTAGGTTCAAGGGGACGCTAAGGCTGTGCGGCCAGCTGCTACCTCGTGAGGAGGACACACGGTTCGAATTTGGGCTGACCATGTGGGAAGGGCTAAGGTGGATGCGCTCAGCGTCATCTGGTAGAACTGTAGGATTCTCCTGACAGCTTTTTTGTAATGCAGCTCTGGGTAGATGACAAGCCTTGTTATTGACAACTGGACCCGACAGCGCCGAGGTCTGGAATTCTTTGGCAGTGGCACACCGGAAGAGAAAGGCATCGTATAGAGAAAGGGAATAGCACGAGCGGTTTGAGCCGCTCAAGCACTCGAGCGCTCGCGAGCTGTTCTAACAGCTTGGTGCAGTTATTGAGTGGGCAGCTTTCGAGTTGAGCGTTGAGCGCGTTGAGCCGTAGTGGCACTTACTCCAATGGGGTGGTGGGACAAAAATCGAAGACTACTAACGGTTGCCCCTCTACTAACTATCGGACATGTACGTATGTACCCTCAGTTGGACACTTCACACTTTGAATTTCTTGAATTTCTCACTCAATTCTCACTCAATCGTCACAAATTTTTAGATAATGTATCTTGTACATTCTATTAACACAATTCAGTTTTTTTTTCGATGAAATTTGTGCTGTATCGTGAAAAGAAGGAAATTGCGGTCTGTCACGCTTGCCAAGTCTAGGGATCATCGATCATCGATCACCACAGGTAACCACTGCAAAGTCAGTTGGGAACTCTGCCCCCCCACCGCGGTTAACAACGGCCCCCCCACCCTCGTTCTACCAAACGAAAAGATCTGGCACCACGCCACACCCATGCCACCCGTCCACTAGATTCCGAACGCAGGACAACCGACCCTGCAGCCCACAAGGCCTGTCTACCCAGACCCACTGCTGAGCGTTGAGTGCCCACCAACCCCCCCAAATGATCCGCGTACTTACCACCCCTCCTACATCGCCCCCCCCCCACTGCAAGAGCACACGAACTCCAATCACCCAGTGCTCTGCCACCCCGATAACGTCGGGACGCATGGCACCCCACCAACTCCGCCCACCCTCATGCCCCCGCCTTTCATCAGCCACCCCCCCTTTTCACCTGCCAACACCCCTTGCCTTTCATCGGCCAACAACTGCGCACGCCCACCACCCGGAGCCTGAACTCTACCCCCCCTTTGTCCTCCGGTGTACGTAACCCCCATGGGACCCCCGTCACAAGACCACCAAACACTAAGTAGAAAACACATGGAAGCACATCCTGAAAAGGCAGGGTGACCTCCCCCGTAACTAGCTACACCATCGTGAGGTTTTAGTGGGTCAGAGGCCACGCTGATCGCTCACCCGGGTCACGCGCCTGAGTCCCACACTGCCCCATGGGGCGTGCGTAAACTGCATTTTTCTTTCCCTCACCCAGTCCTCGGACCGGCTTCAACGCGTTAGGTAGGGCTGACTGACGCGTTTCCCGCTACCTAACATTTATTCCCCAATATGTAGCTACCTATTCCGAGTAGTTAGCTAATACTAAGAAAGGAATAAAAGCGCTTTCCAAAAAAAAAAAAAAAGCTAGGGCGGTAACAGAGCTGGCAGTAGTGCCGTAACGAGTGCGTGACGCGGTCGAGAGTGGGGCGAGCATCGCCACGCGCGATAGGGCAGGCGGTTTGGGCTAGGGGGGGGGGCAGAGCTAGAGGTCCCTACAGAGGCAACTGTGAGGTTGCAGTCACCGATAATACACCAGACATGGGAGGGAGCCGCGAGGCTAAATCTGTGCCTCGCGACGGTCGGGACCACGACGTCGATGGCAACAACCTTGAGGACAGGGACATGCTGACCGTAGAGCTCACTTAGAGGATTGAGAGGAAGTGCGCAAAGCGCTCGATTCATGCATATGATAGCCAGATACGAATATAGGCAAGAATATAGGCAAAGCAAGAGGCAAAGAAGGCTCTGCCTCGTTGATAACCCAGATGTGTGGGCGCAAGGAAGTAACATGCTGCTTAATGGCATTGGTCTTCATAATGTCATGAAGGCCGTTGGCGTCAATGGAGAAAAAGATGAGCCCGTGAGACGGAGCTGTGGCGAACACGTAAGGAAAAGGGGGTGGGAGCAGTAAAAATATGACACAGAAGAGAAGGGAGCGCCGGAACATGCAAAAGTGAGAAAGTAACACAAAAAAGTAGCGAAGGAGAATTGGGAGGAGCGTCACTAGAGACGGAGTCAAAAGAGGAACATGAGAGAAGGAGTTACTGAACGCAGGTTAGAAAATCAACGTGGATGAAGGCACGGGGAGGGGAGGGGAAGCTACAGCCTCGAGGCAGGCATGCTGCCGGCACCCGCTGTCGTCATCAGTGTCAGTATCGGTCCGGGGGCGTGGTCGAGGGGCGTGGTCATCAGGAGGGAGGGGAGACGAGGGTCAGTGGGAGATCGATGTTGCGCGTCACGGGCAGGTTCACGTCGTATTTCGATCCCACGGGATTGGCGGCGGCGAGGAGTGACATGCAGGCGTTCATGATCAGGGTCGCTATGATGCCCGCTTTGGCTATCGAGACGGTTTGTTGTTCCTTGGGCAGGCGATTGTTAGGGAAGGGAGCACTTCTGTGAGTGCTTCTCGTACTTACCATGACCTCGTGCAATACACTGCGTGTCGCATCGGACATCTTGTCAAATTCATCGATACAACATACACCACCGTCACTCAGAACGAGTGCACCACTGCGGGGCGGGGGATAGGGCTCAGAACCGACTGAAAGCCAGAAAAGTAATAATAACGTTCGTTACCTTTCGAGAACGAGTTGTTTCGAATCGGGGCCGGGCGTAACATACGCAGTCAGACCAACAGCAGAAGACCCCTTTCCCGAAGTATAAGCGCCTCTGGGTGCAAGTTTGTGCACATACTATCGTTGGGGTTCGGGTTCAGAAAAATAAACACCCATGGATGCGCTAACTCGCCTGCAATATCTGGGACTTGCTCGTACCGGGGTCACCCACCAGCAGCACGTTGATATCGTCACGATAGCGTGGGCCCCCGCCCCCGCCGCCTCTCGCGATGCTCCTGTTCGTCCTGCCAAAGAGCTGGAGCAGGGTGCCCTTCTTGACGTCATCCATGGACCACACGCTCGGCGCGAGCAGATCATAGATATCCGGGCGCAACGCGAGCTCCCTCACCTTCTGCTCCATCTCGGCCCTGCGCGCGCTCTGTCCAGGTCCCTGTCCCTGTCCCTCCTCCTTTTCCTCGTCGTCCCGCAGTTCCTCCTCGCCCATGCCGCCGGGGCCGCCGACGCCCGGCACGCGGTCGCCGCCTGCGGGGCGCGTGGACCGGTCGAGCCCAAGGCGCGCGTCCTCCGAGGCGGACGTGTACGACGTCGAGGAACGTCTTGAAGAGGCTCTTGATCCTGCGCCGGCGCGGGTCCACGCGTACGGGCACGCTGCGAGAGATGCCCGTGACGACGAGGCGGTCGCCGGGCTTGCTCACATCCACGAGCTCGTCGTACGCGCTGAGCGAGACCGTGTGCGGCGTCTGTCCGTCTATCTCCAGCCGCGGTCGTCGTGATCATCTTGTCGGTTCCATCGCCGCGGCGCATCCTGGCGAGCACTGCGCGATAGTGCTTGTCACGCGGGCGGCACCAGCCCTCCTTGCCAAGGGCGGCAGCGCACCACTGTCGCTACCGCTACCGCCCTCCAGCCCCAGCTGTCGTGGTCATCTTGTGGGCTCCTGGGCAGCACAGACCTTGTTGGCACGCACCTGCTCACACCACAGTTCCCTTGGCCTGCAAGGCAGGGAATTCAGAACCCAAATAATGGTTGACCGACATAGATCTGGGGACGCACCATCTGGTCAAGCACAAACTCGTAGGGTCTGTCGGTCATATCACGAGCGTGTACCGCCACTCGCGCGCGACCTTGTGGAAGCCACCGCCGGGAAACCACTCGGGGACGAAGCAAAGGAAGGGAGGGAGATCGACGGCAAAGACACCAGGCGAGAGAAGGATGTTGGGTTGATCCGTCGCCTCGTCGGCAATGCGGACCAAGTTGTCGCTCTTGGTTTTTGGCCTGTATCCGTTTGATATCCGAAGGATAATGACGCCGACGGCCCTAAGGTGCCATTAATCAATCAGCGATTATTGCACAAAAGAGTTGAGCCAGTCAAGGAATGCACTTGCGGACTGGGCCGACAAAGTTGGTTGGCTCGTCCAACAACCGGCGGAGCATCAGCGCTGATCCCTCTTCCAACTGAAGGTGTCCCGGAACTTGTCGACGCTAGCCCTGGTACCGATGACAACATGCAGCGGCATGCCTTGGACTTATCGGTGTATTTGAGGAGGATGACTGTCCTTCCATCCAACGAGGTCGCGTCCATCGTTAGGTGGGGCCTGCTTGCGCTACTTCTTGCTGAGTCGTAGTCGACTCGGGCTCGTTGTGAACCAGTGCTCACACCCATACCGATTCCACGCGCTTCCAGAGCCTCGAAAGTAACCTTTGCTGTACCATCTGCCCCTTTCTTCGTGTGAGAGCGTGTTCGGCGTAAAGCTCCAAAAGCCTGAGCTTTAATAACTGGGAGCGTACCAGGTAATGGCGGTGCCCCGAAAGAAGGCGATCGGTTTGCATGGGCAATCGTTCTACGAGGTCTTAGCTTGGGAGTGTGCAACATCTGACTTCATAAGCCAGAACGGGGAGAGAAGAGCGGTCGACGTGGGGTTGAATCGGATCGGCGTGTGCCCGAAAGAAGGCAGTGCGGCCACTGCGGCATGCCAGAGGAAACAAGACGGTAGCGGGGACGATGGGACTGGGCGTGCTGGAAATGGCTGGAGGCGAGCTGCGGAGAGACAGGTTGACGGGTTGGCGGGTTACATAATGCTGACCCGTACTCGTACCCGCGACGACCCGTACCCGTGACACGGGGTGCTGATCTAGCGCTGATCGCTGATCCCTAGAGACAACGTGGCGACGTCTGTAGCCTGAGCCTGTGCCACCAATGATGCCTTTGTTCCTCCCACTCCGGTCTCACCAATACATCATTATTTGACATATTCCCACATTATTCCTGCCAATGACTCTACAATTTCGTGGAAAGCATCGCTTGTCATCCCCTACATGCAGGGCTTCAATTACATGTCTCGCATTCAGCATTAAAGGAGACTACCTTGCCAGCGGAGGGCCGGATGGAAAGTTACAGATATTTTCCTTGGTTGATGGCAAACTCCATTATTCAATCATCACTCCAACCCCCATCAAATCATTATTCTGGCTTCCTGGTGTTGACCAAATGCTAGTCTGTGCCTGTCAAAGCGGCATTTTGATGAACGTTGTTGTTTATCCAGGAGTGAGTAACCACCTATGTCTAAGGCTGGACCCTCATACATCCCATCTTCAGGATACTATGAATCTCAGTTGCTCTCGAGCTAAACACCACACCATTGATTTCATGGCTGTTGATCCTTCTGCTGCTTACCTTGCAACAGGTCGTGGGGTGGATGTCCGAGTCTGGAAGGGGGACAAGCGTCGTATGCCCTTTGCCACTCGCATTTCTCTCTGTGATTTATTGACACATATGTATTCCAGGTGATTGGAAAGGATATGGATTCTTGGGTGTCCCAAAGAAATCTGCGGACAACAGGGATGCTGAAATCATTTTGACTGGGCTGCACTGGCGTGGTAGTTTCAGCACTGGTGACATCAGGCTAATCACAACATATCGCCATCATGGAATTCAGTGTGTTTTGTCATGTCATTTTATTGTGCTTAATACAAAGAAGAACCAGATTATGGGACATCGAGATGATGGCTGTCGTCCAGTCAATCAACATGCCGTCTCTTATGTAGGTGGCTTCCTGGAAAATGATACCATCATGGATTGACCCACCTTCCATCTACAAGGCTTGGCAGCAGTCTTTCCCCGAATGGGCATCAGATATCCATTGCCAAGCGTGGTGGATACGATCTGTACAGCTTAGACTCTGGCATCGTTCTCCACACATATGCACATGGCTTGCCTCCTCACGGTGATAACTATCCTACTGTGTTCTTGCCAATGGGATTCGCATTTTGCGGTGCGTCCATTGATGGGACTGTAACTCTTTGGGATGTCAAGGAAGGGGACCGGCTACAGTCAGTCCAGCATTTGCGTGCGTCTATGTACATGCTATTCATGTTTCCTTACACTGATTCTTGTTTTCCACAAGCGGATGTCGCTGTACAGGCCCTTGCAGTACGTTAACTACGTTACCCCTTCCCTTTTCTGTGGTTCACCCCCTCTCACAGGTTCACGCAGCTGAGGAGACTGGAATTGTACTCCTTGCAACGGCATCTTGTGATGAAGTCAGAGTTTGGCATGCCATGCCTGATGGTAGGCGTTTCAACTTTAGGGGGTAGCCTATTCACGTAACTTATATCTCCAAGGTACCAGGCGTTATCGCAGACGCCCCTACTGGTTCTGTGTCAAGGTATGGAATTATGAGTCTGGCACCATAGAGAGAATCTGATGGGCACAGCCTGCCACCGGAGTGACCTGGGCTATTGCAATATGTACTGTTGCAGTTCTGCTTGTAGTGCTCTGGGCAATTTTTTGAGGTGCTTTCCATTATGTAGCTTCACTTACAGCCATTCTACTTGAAGTAAGGTTACTGCCAATGTCTTTCTGACTCTAATCAAAACAAATGTCTTATTATGTTGGCCAAAAGGGGGTTCCCATCCTATGAGGAATTCCACCGCCTATGAGGAATTCCACTGCAGCAGAGGTCTGCGCTAACCTCATACTGTATCATGGAAATTTCCTAAGTTGGCAGTAGCCGAGATCAGCTAAAGTCAGATTATATTAGAAACATGACAACTATCGTCTGCACATGTATTGGGGCCCATGTGGAATATTGTCGTGCACATGAATCCAACTGGCGATCCGTCTCTAAACTCATCGCTGACGCCACCCCCGCACCCGCCATCATACAGTGCGGACCTGTCCTCGAGCGCTCCGGTCCTCCGGAACCGCCCTCAAGCCCACTCACAGGGCATTCACCGCCCGTGGCACGTTGTCAACTTTGCTGGTGCTGGCCTCAACGAACACATTCCCTTGAGTGGCGGCCATGGCCCACCCCCCACAGCCAGCAGCCCCCCTCCCCCCTCCGGACAACGATGGCGAGGACAAATCATATGGGCCCTTGCCCCATTTAGCCAGGATCCCTCCTGTGTGCGGATGTGCGCTTGGCTTGTTTGGGCCCACGAGTCGTGTTCGATGCGGAATGTACGATTTTCTTCTCTTTCTGTGCATTCCTCCTCTATCTTGTCTGGCGGGTGCTCACTTGTCTGATGCTTCCCCAGATGGACAGAGCCTTTCATCATTTGTTCCATTCTTGTTTATGCCATTCTGCTGACCATTCAAGCATCTCATTCTCTCACTCTCTCCCGTCTCACTCCCGACATAACCCCTCCACGTCCAGACGGATTCTTTCACACCTGGGAAGACTATGTCATCTTTGCCCCTTCCGCTTTCTTCACGTATGTCCTGCCCCACTCTCTCTTTCCATTGCGTGCTGACCGCCTTACCGTAGCTTCGAGGCATTCGCACGAATGTGCGTCTCTGGCCTCATCTTCGATCCCCAAGTCTCCATCCGCGCCATTTTTTCTTCCGCTTCGATTAAAGACACACATCCCCGACCGTCGTGTCCATCGTTCGCCCTACCCCATCCACCTCCACACATCCTACCACTCATCTTGACCGCAAAGGCACTCTTCTCCATCGTTTCCGGCAATACTACCAGGATGTCACCCGGCCCTTTGCCCTTTCTAACCCCTCCCCAACATACGCTGCTTCTCCCTTCAGCGCCATTTCGGCCTCTACCTCTACCGCTACCCTCGTCGGTGCTATTTCTGCCAGTCAGAAGTGAACCGACACCACCGCGACGCTCCTACCGGGAATCAGAGCCCGATAGGAGCAGGGCGTTGTGGATCAGCAGATTCAATCCGTACCAGTGGTTCAGGCCGTCCCCGAGGGCCATCGCTGTGGAGAACCTCCCTTCGGAGCTCGTACTGCCCATGCAGGAAGCCGTCGTACAGGACTACAACCGTCCCATTCCCGAGCGCCGGCCCACTCGCGTGAACCCTTTCCCTTGTGCGCTTGCTCTGACTGACTCGCGCTTAGGTCCAGTCGAGGGTGAACGGAAGGCCCGTGTGCCATATCGTGAACAGGTCGCTCGACATATTACAGCGCCTGTTCATTGGTGTCCCGTCGTCGGATGACGTACCGCTCGTTACTCTGCGACATGCACATGATTCCAGTGCCTCAACTTCGAGCACTATCGACGAAGAGACAGAGCGGCACTTGTGTATCACAATTCTTCTCCCACATCATCATCTCTAGACCAACTCGACTGTGCTTTCTCTATAGGGATTCGCTTTTTGCGCTCAGCGATGAGGCCGCGGGCGTGGAGTATCCAAGCGACGCTCGGGATGAGCGTAGAACTCGCAGGGCTGATTTCTTGCGCGAGCACCCCACGTATGACAGGATCCTCTGGATTTTGTCGCAGGAGAATCCTTTGCGGCGCTTCTGCCAGCTGCTCGTTCGTCCAGCCGGCGGGGAGCGCATCTACAGACGGCCACCCTCGACGATCGCACACACCATCTTCCAGCTTGGCCTCTTGACCGTCGTCGCGGGAATCGCCATCGCGTCGGTTGCTACGCCCGTTTATCATCAGGACTACTATGTGACGCATGGACTCGTGCACGGATCTTGGTTCGATATTGCAGGGTCTGCGTTTGGGCTCATGCTCCTGCTGGATTTCCTCATCAAGATCATCGCAAACGGGTTTTTGTTCACTCTGAATGCGTACGTGCGGAGCATCTGGCATGTCCTCGACATTTTTATCATGGCGAGCATCCTCGTCAACGTCGTGAAATCATCAGAGGGCTGAGCCAGCTGACGCAGTTGCTGAAGGCCCTGCAGGCGCTCAAGCTGATTACGCTGACTGAGAAGATGTGCTCTACGTTCGAATCGCTATCGCTGATCCTCTCGGGCATCACGCGCATCCTCGATGCGGCCATGCAGTGCTCTTGGCAGTGCTCGCCATGCTCTACATGATCCCCACGCCATCTGGGGTCTCGACGTCTTCTCGGGCCTGACAGTCGTACAGTGACGGGGGCGTCCCCAGCCGGTCGGACTGCGTCAACGAGTACGAGGCCAACGTCGTGACCGACCCCGCCAGCGGCCCTGCCTTTACGCACCCCGTCCCTCGCGTGTGGGTGAACCCGTTGCCGTCGACGATTGTCGCTTCTCACCCTCTTTGAGATCGCCTCGTTAGAGGGCTGGATCGATGTCATGGGCGTCGCGACGAGCATCACGGGGTCCGACTAGCATCTGCAGACGAATGCATCGCAGGTCAATGCCATCTTTTTCGTCATCTATAGTCTGCTCGGCGGCATCGTTATTCCCACGCTGTTCGTCAGGTGAGTTGCACGATCCTATCTATCCCCTGGAATATCCGATCCTTCCTCTAACTGCCGTGACTGCCAGTATCATTATCGAGAATTTTAGCGTCAAGACGGGCACGGCCCTGCTGACCCAGCCACAGAGGGAGTGGATCGACCTGCAGAAGCTGATCAAGTGCCAGCGGCCGTCGAAAAGGCCAAGGACGCGGCCTACGTCGCCATTCAGAGCTTGGTGCTTTGACCGTGCGGCCTACAAGCATGGTTGGTAGGCGCGAATGATACTCTTCACCCTTCACATTATTGCTTGCGCTCATGTGGGGATTCACCGCCAAGATTCGCGCATAAAAGTGCTCATGGTATTCTTACTTTGACCTGTAGGACACAAACCTTCCCGCCAGCGCCACAAAGCATTGGGGATCATCTCCGAAGTGAGAAGTGAGTTTTGCCCCCTATATGTTTGCATGGGTCGGGTTTTCCTGAAGCGGGCTGTGCGTTACGTATGCGGTGGACCTTGTCTAGTTCTATTGGCTTGGGTGGGGAAGCTTCCGCGCCAATGGATGGAACATCTTTGATGTCGTCGTCCCTCTGCTCACGTCTGCCTCTGTGCGAGTTGGCGCCAGCAGCTATATCATCGATCCGTTCTTGGTCAGCGTTGTGTTCAAGCATCACCACTCAAAAGCACCACTCAAAAGCTTCAAACCCCGATGACAACCTGATGTAATCCCAGTCTCGCAATAACCCGAGTGGCATGCCTATAAATCTTGGGCGACGTTGTGCTTTGCACCCAGTCCTACCTTAATCTCCTAATCCACTGTGTTCACGCTTGCAAACATCACGACCACAAAATGCTCTCTGATGATATTCTTGGCAAATTGTTCACGGTCCTTGCAAACATGTGAGTGCCCCTCCCCTTATGATGGTAGTACTAGCCCATACTTACCGGCGATCACAGTGGGCTGGGGATATTGCTAGGCTTTGTCACTAATTCTATATGTTCTTGGTGAGTCCATGATTGTGTATGCCTTGGCATTGCAGCCAACAGATGATATAAAGGACCACCAAAGACAATGCCACCGGGGGCAGTACCGAAGGTCGTATTAGGGATGGAGCCATAGTGCAGCACCCTAGCTCTCCCCACAGCCGCCACCCTGGCCTCGATCAGCCATGCAATAGTCCTGCTCTCTTTTGGAGACAAGAAGTGAAGACAGAGGTGTTCAACAACAGGTACAACACCCAGACAAGTTGGGTTCCCGCAGTCCCTAGTGTCATAACTTCTCCGCCTGCACCCCCTGCGTACATTGTTGATGAGGATAGCTAGGTGACGCCAAAGGCATCCAAAATGTAGAGGAGGATATAGATTCTAAACGTTAATCTGTAGAGGGACTTACAATGTATCTAAAGAGTGCGGACGGGACACGGGCTGGCACATGCACAAAGGTTCCTGAGTGGCATTATTGAGCTGGATCTGTAGCATCTGAGAGATCTAGGGATCAGCACGGGTAACCCACGGGTCACGTGATGCTGACCCGTACCCATACCCGCCACTACCCGTACCCGCCACCCACGGGTTAAAAGCCAAGGGTCACGCGGGTTGAGTACGGGTATCACACTTGCATTCTGTTTTCATTTCATTCAAGAATTCAATTGAGGCTATTCTATTATTACTACAAATCTATACAACGATGATATCTGGCTCAAGTGCAGGCAGCACACCACCATTGCTGCCATTGCCACCCTCCCTGTCTCCACCCGCGGTCGTCGTGGTCGTCTTGCCGGTTCCATCGCCGCGGCGCACTCTGGTTCGCGAGCTGCTGTATCGCGTCGGCCCAGCAGATACCGCGCGACGCAGCGGCGGCGGACGCGCCGAGGAGGCCAAGCACCTCCTTGCGCATGTCCTCGCGGAGCTTGCGCAACGCTGGCCGGTGCCGGTATTGACGAGGCCCATGTCGATCTTGCCGGTGGTGGGGTTGAGCGCGAACGTGCAGATGGCGTCGCGCACGAGGCGGTGGGCCTCCTGCACGTCGCGGAGGTCGACGCGCGGGCAAGGCGCATGCGGGCGTGGGCCGAGGCGACGAGGTGCTGCGCGAGTTTACGGTCGAGCGTCGGTGGGAGGTCGATGTTGCCCGTCACGGGCAGGTTCACGTCGTATTTCGATCCCACGGGATTGGCGGCGGCGAGGAGTGACGTGCGGGCGTTCAGGGTTGTTATGATGCCCGCTTTGGCTATCGAGACGGTTTGTTGTTCCTTAGGCAAGCAATTGTTAGCGAAGGGGACGCTTTTGTGCACGCCAAAGATGTTCTCGGACTTACTATGACCTCGTGCAATACACTGCGTGTCGCCACGATAGCGTGGGCCCCCGCCCCCGCCACCTCTCGCTATGCTCTTGTTCGTCCCGCCAAAGAGCTGGAGCAGGATGCCCTTCTTGACGTCGTCCATGGACCACACGCTCGGCGCGAGCAGATCATAGATATCCGGGCGCAACGCGAGCTCCCTCACCTTCTGCTCCATCTCGGCCCTGCGCGCGCTCTGACCAGGTCCCTGTCCCTGTCCCTCCTCCTCGCCCATGCCGCCGACGCCCGGCACGCGGTCGCCGCCTGCGGGGCGCGTGGACTGGTCCAGCCCGAGGCGCGCGTCCTGGCGAGGCGGACGTGTACGACGTTGAGGAACGTCTTGAAGAGGCTCTTGATCGTGCCCCGGCGCGGGTCCACGCGTACGGGCACGCTGCGGAAGATGCCCGTGACGACGAGGCGGTCGCCGGGCTTGCTCACGTCCGTCGTACGCGCTGAGCGAGACCGTGTGCGGCGTCTGTCCGTCTATCTCCAGCCGCGGTCGTCGTGGTCGTCTTGTCGGTTCCATCGCCGCGGCGCATCCTGGCGAGCACTGCGCGATAGTGTTTGTCACGCGGGCAGCACCAGCCCTCCTTGCCAAGATCCTGGGCAGCATGGACCTTGTTGGCACGCACCTGCTCACACCACAGTTCCCTTGGCCTGCAAGGCAGGGAGTTCAGAACGTACCAGGTAAAGGCGGTGCCCCAAAAGAAGGCGATCGGTTTGCATGGGCAATCGTTCTACGAGGTCTTAGCTTGGAGTGTGCAACATCTGACTTCATAAGCCAGAAAGCCCAGAAAGGGGGAGAGAAGAGTGGTCGACGTGGGGTTGAATCGGATCGGCGTGTGCCCGAAAGAAGGCGGTGCGGTCACTGTGGCATGCCAGAGGAAACAAGACGGTAGCGGGGACGATGGGACTGGGCGTGCTGGAAATGGCTGGAGGCGAGCTGGGGAGAGAATGGTTGACGGGTTGGTGGCGGGTTGGCGGGTTACATAATGCTGACCCGGACCCGTACCCGTCACGACCCGTACCCGTGACCCACACGGGTTGAGAAACCCACGCTGATCCCTAGAGAGATCACAGGCAGAGCCATGGCTCTGGCCCACTAGTATTGGTACTGTGGCGTGGTCAGGCCGGTCAGGCTTCGGCCACAAACGATGATGCAATGATGCGATGCATGTTCTCTGACCCCCGACAGAGTCTGTTGAACGGCTAGTCTCGGTTCCAGCCGGTAAACTCAGACTACCGGAGATTGAAACATTCCGACATTCTCGAACAGAGTCTGTTGAACGGATGGGAATGAGACTGGTCATTGCCCAGCTAATTCCTGGTTGGCACTCACTGTGGAAACGAGTTTTTTTCCCTCCCAACGCGCTTTAGGGTGGGATTACATAGCATAATCACAGTGTAGTCCGACCTTGGGAAATATTGCATAATCTATCATTCCAAGTGCAAGTGTGAAAAGAATGGTTTAGCACATCCCAAAGACGGTCTGATTAGCATTGCTAGTCACACTTTGGTTTATGGCCAGTTTATGGCCTCATATAATAATCTGAATCCGATTTGGGCGTGACTTATCTGTATTTCATGCTTGCTTTACTTTGGACTGGGACCCGTGAGAAACCCCTTCCGATGTGAGTGGAGTAGTAGTGGAGTTCTAGCGGTGTCGCGCGTTTTGCGGTCTTCCTGGGGCTGGGGGAACTTCGTCATTCCCAGGGTCTTTCCTTTTCGACCAATCCGACCAATCACGACCAATCGACCAATAATCCGACCAATCCTGACCAATCCTCACGTGACCTCCAGCGTCTCTTTCTCCCGTCCTGTTCCTGTCCCTTTCCCATCCGTCCCTCCTCTCCCGTCCATCCCTCTTGACCAGTATCTGGCCTGCGGAGCCCTCCTTCACCGCCTCCGGCAGGCAGCTGCCCACTTCTGCGCAGTCGCCACCAACCTACATAACTGGAAGCATAACTAGGCCTGACTCAGTAGTGATGTGCAGGGCCCGGTCCAAAGCGGTCAAGCCCTCCTGTTCCCCCATGTCGATGTTGACCACCTGCCGCTGGACTCGGGCGACGTCGTGCAGGACTTCAAAGCGGGCCGTGCGCTTGCTTGAGCCCTTTTTCTCACAAGATGCAGCGCTGTTGTCCACTGGCTCCACTGGCTCTGCTGCTTACTAGTAGTGCCCTGTACACGACTCCTCTGCCTCTCGAGCCGCCGCCTGAGCCACCGCCGTCACCAGTCACTCCACACATGCGTCACCGCCACCGATTCCCCACCTTGGCAAGGCCCAAAACACTGCCGCTGCAAGTGAGAGCAACCCGTATCATGAACGCGAACAACAGCCAAGTTGTGTGCTCGCTTCATCTCCCATCTCTTCGCTTGTCCAGACGTCTTTATCCCTCCACACCGCGACACACTTTCTCCGGAGACACCCCAGCCTATATGCCTCGAACCTCCACCTGAGCCGCCACCCGAGTCAGCCAGCCCTGCGCCTGCACGTCCGCCAAAGCCCCCGTCTGAGCCACCGCCGCAACCTGTTTTTGCCAACTCTCAAGACCCCATCCCCGCCTGCAAGTCTAACGTCGACAGCCCTCAAGTCTCAAACGCCCCAGACCCGCCTCCTGCCAACTCCCACATGCTTCAAAACCTCCGCGTCCACAAAAGCAAACTCACCCACAAAACAGACACCGTTCGCAAGCCTCGCAAAAGCAATGCCCTAGACACCCTCAAGAGCAACGCCGCCTCCCATCAATGCCCTTCAGGTCCCCGCTAACCGCAAGAACGTCACCGCCAGCAAGCCCAACGCTGATAATCCGCAAACCTCCAACATTCCTGACCCACCGCCCGTAAACAGCTCTCAAGATCTAGTCACCACGCAAGAACACCGCCGCTGGCACTGACTCCGAAGCCAACACTCTTCAGCTGCGACCGCCAACTCAAGACCCCCAAAATTTGCAAGTCAACCCAGCTCCGACACACAACACCGCCACAAGGCCCGCAACAGACGTCAAGACCTGTGCCGCTGCTCGCAAGTCCAACGCCAACGCACCTCGGCTTCACCCTGAATCGGCCCCGCGTCCGCCGCCCTCAGCACCTCCGACCTCAGCAAAACCTGCAAGACTCAAGCCGCCGCCCACACACTCGACAACGCCGACGTTCCGCCCACCCTCCCTCAGCACCTCTGATTTCAGCAAAACCCACAAAGCAACGCGCCTCGCCACCAGCCTCCCGTCCCGACACAACCGCCACCCCGCAAACCGCAGTAGCTGACACCAGCACCGACAGTCCCGCCGCCCCGCAAGTTCAAGACGCCATCAACACCAGCCCAGCCCCAACGTCAACCCCAAGAACGCAACCGCCGCCCCGCAAGCCCACGAAACTGTCAACGCCGCCGTCCCTGAGTCCCTGACCCCAGCAACATCAACGCGCAAGCTCGGAACACTGTCAACCCCATCCCCAACGCCGCCTTCGATTGCAACACCAACAACAGCAGCAACACACCCACAGCCCCCCAAGAACAAAATACCATTACCAACACAGTCGCCATCGCCAACAACGTAACCACCGTCCTGCAAGCTCAAGAAACCGGTACCACACCGCCAGTATCAAAGCATCAACCGCCCCGCAAGAACAAGATTCCGTCAACGCCGACGACACAACATTGACATCACCACCCCGCAAGAGTCCGCCGCCCGCAAGAACCAAGCCAACAACCTCAAAAGCAACACAGCCACCACTGAAGATGCCCACAGGACCCGCAGCACCCTCAAAAGCGATGCTGCCGCCGATGCTCCTCAAGTTGCCATCCGTGTGCGTCCCACACCACATCCAACTGGTACCGGTGGCATTGGGATTTGGGACTGGTGTCAGTAGTGATGTTCAGGGCCCGGCTCGCACAGTGTGCACACGAAAATAGAAGCCTCGCATCATGTTACAGGCAGCATAGATACTATACATGACTTGACATTGATTTCATGACAGCTCAATACGCTCAATGCTCACTGTGTGACGTGCGCTGTGCGCCGTGTGCTTCTAATGTACAGGGGGATCCAACTTAGTTGCCTCAATTCCACTAACCTCGGGTCGGGTTGGACCGCTGACTGGCGCTGACCAAGCGACGTAAGGGGAAACCCCCTGGGCAGGGGATCCCGGATGCGACCGCAAACCCCCTGGGTCGAGCACCTCCGGTGCGACCCTTGCCATCACCAATTTGCCCCATCACGATGCCATTTCCATCACGTGCGAGAGATACTGTACCCACACCCAAACTCACCAGACGGTTCACACTCTGATGCATGCAAGGAGGTTTCAATCTCCGCTAGTCTGAGTTACCGGCTGGAACCGAGACTATTGCGTTTATGTTCGTTCGCGAAGTGCGAGGAGATGCAAACAAAATCAACGATGTGAGCGGCCAGCGTAGTCTCGGTCCCAGCCGGTGACTCCGACATCGGGGTTTAAAGTACGTCAAGCAGGGATGTCAGTGCACCTGCCCATTCGCGGGTGCCATAGCCATCCAGAGTTCTCAAGGCGTCTACATATCGGTAAATGAGCCATACTTTTTCCCGATCTGTGAGACGATAGCTGCGCGCTGCCCTAATCGTGGCATTGCCTAACTCTGAGTAATGGGCGGGCATAAGGTACTGGTGGCGGCGGCATGGTTCGGAGACAGGAGCGAGGCGACGTGCAGGAACGGCGGCGTGGCAACAGCGACGAAGGCAGCAAGTGAGGCAGCGCGGGGGACTGAGTAGCGGGGGGACGGTGATACGACTGGGAGACGACTGGAGACGAAACGGTGCACGGCGGCGAAAAAAACTAAACGGACTGACTGGACTGCGGGACTGGACACGGTATGGACGGCTGTTGCTGAGACTGACACTACTGGGGGCGGCGGGGGAACTGGCTTCGGGGCTGTTGCGCTGCTGACTGATTGACTCCGGCTGGCTGGCTGACGCGGCTTGACTGGCTTCGGGACTAGGACGACTGCGGGGACTGCGGCTGGGCTGGACACGGTGGGACGGCTTGGCTGGCTGGCTTCGGAACTGGCTGACTGACTGCTGACTGGCTTTGGCTCGGGAAGATGCTGGGGCGGCGAGGCTGGCTGGACGGCTTGGCTGACTGACTGGTTTGCTGACTGACTGGCTTGCTGGGTGACTGGCTGATGACAGCGGCAGGCTCGGGGATCTGCTGGGCTGTGGCTGACTGACTGACTGCGATGGTTGCTGACGGAACTGGGGCTGGATGCGGCGGGACGGAGGCTACGCGCTACTGGGTCGTTACGGGTCGTGGTGGGAATGAAGGCTGTTGGGGACTGCTAATCCCCCTTGCTTTTTCAAGCAAGGTAAAAGAGGGTAAGTTACGAGGTGGCAACTAGTGGGTACCACGGGTTGCGACCAAGGTCCGAATGAGTGAAGGATGAATGAATGAGGAGGGGAAGTCTACAATTGGCCTCCCCTCGCGGTGGGCTCCAGTTTGTAAGGGTTAGTGCGAGTTGGGGTTATGGCTCGTCCCAAGGGGAAGATTTTAATAGACAGAGGAGGAGGGGAGGAGGAGGAGGAGGAGGTTGATGATGATGTGCACAGTGGCACGAGAGGGAGAAGAGGAAGAGCGCGAACGCGGACGCGAGGCGAGACGCGGGGCGCGGGGCGTGAGACGAACGAGGCGGGAGTGAGAGGCGACGGAGGCGAGAGGGGATGCGCGAGGCGAGAGAACGGGACGCGAGGGGGAGGAGGATGAAACGAGGTGCGCGGCGGCACTGAGCGAGTCGGACGGAGACGGGATGCGCACGGCGACGCGGTGCCCGTCCACCGTCCGTCTAGTTGATGTCCCCGGAGTGCCAACGGAACGGGACGAGCACGGGGATGGCCGTCATACGGTAGATGGTATGTAGACGGTCATAAAATATATTTTTTGGTGTAGTAATTACTGTACAATACAACAGAACACGGTGACTACAGTGCAACGAAAACGCGAGGGTGCCTGGGGTAGCGTTGGGCTGAGCGTCATGGGTTACACCCCCATGCTACCGGTGACAGGCTTGCGGGCTTGTAATTGATTTGATTTTGCGGGTGTTGGAGTCTTGTGGCGTGCTAGAGTCGGCGGCAGGGGGGTCGGGGCCGTTGGAAGCTGGGGGGCGGTCAGCGTTGGGCTTGGAGGCGATGGTGGTGACCGGGTTAGTCGCCTTCGCAACACCCTCGCCGCCCATTTCTCTCGCCAAGCTTCCTCTCCAGTTCCTTCGTCTTCGCGCTCCTTCTCGTGGCTAGCGCGCTCCTCGCGTTCATGCTCCTCCCAATCACGCCTCTCTTTCTCTTTGCGCTTGTGCTCAGCCTCGGCAGTGGCAGCGGTGGCAGCTTTGACACGCTGCCCCTGATCCTGCTTCGCCTTGCGTTCGCGGGCCGAGGACTCGGAGAGCTCTACGGGGGCCAGGACGGGCGCGGGCTTCGAGTGGGGTGGGCCGTCGCTGGCGCTGTGGGCGTGGACGAACTCTGCGATGTGCGGGATGGAGAGGGCGGCGTGCTGGTTGAAGGGTGTTAGCTGGAGATCCCGCAGGTGGGGAGTGGGGCTGAACGCGATGAGGAGGGGGTCGAGGAATGGTGCGGGGCCCACGTGCGCAGAAATCGTGTCGCTCAGGTGGCTGCAACGCCTGGTGCTTGGCGGCTGTGTGCCACGGGCCTTGCGTCCCCTGCTGCCTTCTGCAACCTCGTCCCTCGTGTACCTCGCGCTCCATGATCGGCCTGTAGGTGGAGAGTGAAGGCTGGAGTGTGGCGAGGTGGTCCTCAAAGGATTGGGAGGCATGTGAGCTGGAGTAGAGGCGTCGCCATGTGCCGATCATCTCGCTGTGCTCGAGGGGAGCGCGAGTGACGGCCGATGGCGCACATCTCGCGCACAGCGATTCCGATGTTCCCGAGGACCCAAGGGGCCTGGAGCGTGCACTCGCAAGCACTGCAGTCGACTCCGAGGCCGCAGGACCGCGCACGGTCGAAACCAGGGGCAGGACCAACAGCTTGAGGCCTGTGCAAGGGAATGCGACTGAGCCACGGCCACCGAGCCAGAAGCCAACACGCACCCGAGAAGTTGAGGGAGAGCCGCCCTGAGAGGGTATAAACGAACGGCGAAGGAGCACTGAGCCCCGCCAAGCCGACAGCGTGTGCAGCGCTCAAGCCAACAAGTGCCGCACACCACAAAGCGCCCCTGCCAAGACCAAAAAACTTCAGTCCAGTCAGAGAGGGGAGTCGGCCATGACGACACCTACGCACCTGAAAAAGCCTGGACCACCTCGGGCCTTCACCACAGCGATAAACCGATTGAGCAAGCCAAAGCCGACGTCGAGGGGGCGCTACCCCGGGGTGGCCGTTCAGCTGTTACACTGGGCTTCACACAGGTCGAGGGTGTCAACTACGACGTAAACCTATGCGCCTATCGCGAAGTTGTCGTCGCTCCGCACGTTTCTTGCCCTTGCTGCTGAACTTGAACTCGAGCTTCACCAAATGAACGTTAAGTCTGCCTGCCTTAATGGACTACTGGAGGTGGAGATTTACATGGAACCCCCTCCCGGCTTCGACATCCCCGAAGGCATGGTATTGAAGCTTGCCAAGGCGATCTACGGCACCACTGGCAAACAAGGTGGCCGCGTCTGGTACGACAGAGTCAAATCCAAGCTTGAGGCTATGGGATATGTACACACCTCGGGCTGACCACGCAGCTTTCGTCCACTTTTGGGACGTCCTATCCATCATTGCACTCTATGTAGACGACTTCACGGGTAGCAAAAGCTTAGACGCAGTCAATCAAGATAAAGAAGCCCTGAAGCGGTACTATCAGATGACCGATCTGGTGATCTGTCTCAAGAAGCGGAGGCTGGGGCATCACCGCGTGTCGCTTCGCATCCGTGATACGGGTCACTCTCACTCGCAGTAGAGGTGCTCTGGGCCTTGTGAAGGTGCGACTGCTTTGGTGGGACGGGCTGGCCCGCGCTGATGATCGCTGTTGAGTGGCTTGCGTCCTCGACGTGGTCGGCTGCTACTGCTAGCCTTGCCTCCTGAGTCCTGGGGTGCCTTCTCCTCCACCATGAAAGCGTGCTCTATTCCGACATGGGACCACTTGACAAGAAATGAGGCTAGTTTTGCCTGCCTCCTACGGCGCGCGAGACGGTGGCTCCGTTGCTAGAGCGCTCGGGTCTTTGAGCGGGCTCCGGGCTGCGTGGTGGGGCAAATTCCGGCGCTGCTCTGGGCGTTGCTTGCTGCTGTCGCTGGGGAACGTCTGGGCGCCGGCGGTTGGCTGACGAGGCACGGTCGGCTGGGAGACGGCGGTGGTGTGCTGAGTGGCGGCAGACGACGAGCTGAGCGGCGGCAGACTAGGGGTCGACGACAGGCTGCAAGGCAGAGTGGGAAGGAAGGGCTCAGGCGGCGTGGCTGCGGCGGAACTGGGCGATGACGATGGCGGGCTGAGGGGCGGCAGAATGGGAGGCGACGACGACAGGCGGCGAGGCAGCGCGGGGCGGAAAGGCGGCTGCAGATAAGGGGACCGCGTGAGACAAACAGGCGATGGCAGGCCAGGAGACGACAGTGGACTGGGGCAGGATGATGGGCTGAACGAGCTATCCGCTTGTGCAGATCTGCATACCAGGGGTGGTGAACGGGGAAGTGGTGGAGACCGCGGACAGGCTCACAGAGGACTCCAAGAGACTGGCATGACAAGACCTTGCCCAGTCGCACTGGCGAGAATTGAGACAGAGGCGATGGAATGAGGGTGAAGACGAGGGAAGGCGAGGGGATGAGTGAGAGGAAGTTAACTGTTGCATTTGTGGCATTCGTAGTCGTTCGTGGAGAGTGCACAGCTGTGCCCTTTACTAGGTCTTAGGATTTGTTCGGAGGTTCAAAGGCTCCCGTCCAAAACCGTCTAATGCCGTAGACGGCCGTCCGGAAACGGGTTTAGACGGGTGCTCTCCGGCTCAGCTACCGTCCGTCTCGGTGGTCGACCTGAGCTGCAACGGCACAGGTCATTAAGTGGGAGGGGAGAGGACGAGGGGGGCGACAAGGTGGGACCTAGAGGGCAGGGCAGCGATAGGGTGGCGAAGGGGTGATGGGCTCTCAATCTGATAGCCTGTATGATACGGGGTGACCGTGCCGCAGCCAGATTCGAGGGTGCAGGCAATATCGCTGCACGCTGCGGGGACTATGGGCCGCGGTGGGGAACGGGCGTGACGGTTGGTGGCTCCAGGACCGCTGGTGCGAGGAAGGGAGCGCCAGGCAATGTTGGCTCAGCCTTTGAGCCAGCTCAGCTCGGCTGGCACACATGGGTTTGTGGGTAGAATGCTGAGCAGGTCCGTGAGTTTGGGGGATGGCATGCCAGTGGCAGATGTCAGTGAAAAACGCACCTGCATCTGGTACCAAAGCTTGAGCACATCCAAGAGCCTCCACCACTGAGACATCATGAGAATTGTTGGTCAAGGTGGTGTGAGGGAGGCCGCAATGAATACAGCAGCAGAGACCACTGGGGTCGATTCAGGGGCTGGCAGGCCCCTAATACGCCACAACCAGCAGCCTCCACCACTGAGACATCATTGGGAATTGTCGGTCAAGGTGGTGTGAGGGAGGCCGCAATGAATACAGCAGCAGAGACCACTGGGGTCGATTCAGGGGCTGGCAGGCCCCCTAATACGCCACAACCAGCAGCCTCCACCACTGAGACATCAAAATGGGAATTGTTGGTCAAGGTGGAGTGAGGGAGGCCAAATGAATAGCGTGGGGAGCATGTGCGGCATTCGTGCGTTCGTGCGTGGGTGCGTTGCGTTCGTTCGTTTGTTCGTTCGCGAAGTGTGAGGAGATGCAAACAAAATCAACGATGCGAGCGGCCGGCGGTCGGCGGTCGACCGCCCGTGACCACGTTCTTTTTACATTTCGAACTCCGTTAAGTTAGGCCCACCTGCCTAACCGCCTTCACACTCAGCCAAACCTTTTTCAAATATAATTTGCATTCTCACAAGTGTACACTAAATAGCTGATGGGGACCAATCCATCCTCCTCGCTGTCATCGTCCACCCTCAAAGCCAACTTAGCCAAGCACATCATCTTCTCAACCTTCCCCAAGCATCCTTAGTAACTTTGTATAGATCCTGGTATGACTTGGCCCCCTCCTTGCGGCCCGTTTTCTCGTTGCCCTTCCTTTGAGACAGACTCAAGCGTGTGGCCATCAAACCCCTTCAGCTGCGACGCAGCTGGACGAGGACGGCGCGAAGAACCTGGGCGGTGACCTCAGCCTCGTGTATGCGGTAGGGCGCGAGCCAGCGCCAGGCGGCGCCTGCGGTGTTGAGGGGGTGGAAGGTGCCCCATGGTGAGGCGGGAGTGCGGCAAGCTTCGACCTCCTGTGACGGGTCATGAATAGCGATGACTATCGACTATAGCAAACATCTGACACACCTTTTCAGCCCCCTTGGTGACAACGCATTGGATAGGATAGGAGATGACTCGGAGTGCTTCGTGACAATATCCTCGACATGCTTCTACACGAGGTACTCCGCCTGATCCTCCTTCAGATAAAGGCGGACTTCAGTCCCACAACCAAGCGGTGGGCTGACAGTGTCAAGGGTGATGGCGAAGGTGCCACCACTGGCAGCCGTAGACTCCCGGATGCGCTGCTCGTCGACATCGTTGGGGGAGCGGGAGAGACAGGGAGGGCAAATAGAGAGGACAGACGTACGTCTGGCTTTTAAAGTCCTTCATTATATCCAGAAAGTGGTTGTACATGTCTGGTTTGTTGACCGCGTCCAGGTAGCTCAACGCGTCAGTCATATTCAGTGACCGATTATTGCTGTTGACATGGCCAGCAGGATTCCCATTTCCGGTTCCGCTCTCCACCGGTGCGGGATCAGGCTTGGCAGACGTTGCTCGCGAGTGGGGGCGTGCAGATGCGCCGGTGAGCGAGTTGTGCGAACGCAGCCTCGATGGCGGCGGCAGAGGCTGGGGCGTCGGACCCCCGCTGCCAGTACCACCACCATCACCAACCCCCTGGCCGTTCGCCGAGCCTTGCATTTCGTCGTGAAGCAGAGCCGGCCTTGGCGAGTGAGGAAGAGGACGAGGGGTAGGGAAAAGAATCCGACACCGAACTGGCCAATAATGGAGATATCTGCCCCAGAGCTGAGCGCCTCCATGAGCATGTGAAATGTAGAAATAGCTGGCCGACTATACCTTCGTCCCAGACTTGGAAATGGTACCGAGGCCATTGACCATATTGGCTTTGGTCATAGGTCTGTGTGGGTTTGGGGGGAAGTGGGTGTGATGCCACCTTGGACTCTGACTGGCCCAGTGGCGGGTGCCTCTTCTTTGAGACTATGCTGATCAAATGAAGATACGGGACCAGCAGATGGTAGGATGGATGCTTTGGGGTTCCCAAGCTGCACGAGAAGGCGGCCTGCGCTTGGGGTCGATGACCAAGTGGATTCGCATGGCTCAAGAGCTGGAGAGGGCTGATGAGAGGAGTTCTGCACGAGGGCGACGACATGGAGCGCCTCGAGGTCCGGCAGGCGTGCAGCAAGCTGCGAGAAGAGCTTGCACTTGGTGCGGACGCATCGACGATAAGGATGGTCAGGCGCCGAGCGGGCGTCGAGGTGCGTGCGAGGACTTTGAGTGCGCGGTAGCCATGCTCCGAGAGCAGGGAGAGGAGATGCCCTGCATGGGGCACGTGGTGATTACCTTGGCACGATCCGATCAGTTGACCGAAAAATAGTGTAGGCAGATTCAGGTGGACGGGGCATGTACCTCACCAAGGGTGTCCCGGTCGACATCTATTGAGCCAAGCTCTTGAGGTGAGGAGCGCTGATGGTGGGAGCGCCCCTGATGGTGGGAGCGTGAAGGGACGCGCAAGGGCAGGTCACGGATCTCTGGCTGGGATTTGAAGAAGGCGGCCAAATAGTGGCCAAATTTGGGTCAAGCCTGGAAGGTACTCAATCAGCATCCACAGTCCCCTTTTTCAAGACAAGGTAATAAAGAGGAAGGGCATGAGACTTGCCTGATGGACGTCGCAAATAAGTGCAGGCGGAAGGGGGCATCACAGGGGAATATCCATGCGAACACGCACTGTCGATTTTCGTGGACAGACACCCCCGCATTGAGGCTGGGCATGTTTGTGAATAGGCTACTGAGGACGAATTCATGAGCTTGTCGAAAGGTGAGATCGGGGTGAGACCAAGTCTATCAACCAATAATCCGACCAATCAACCAATAGTCCGACCAATCAACCAATAGTCTGACCAATCAACCAATAAATCCGAAATAATCCGACCATTCAACCAATAACCCGACCTCGGGCATCGGTTCTCTCGTCCCGTCCAAGTCCCTCTCTCCCATCCCTCTCCCTCTGACTGAATATTGTGGGCTGTGTATCTTTGCAGCATGTGGTGACATCGTCCATGCCCTCAATTCTGGCTCTGGGCCCCCTTGGCGATGTGATGCCCTCCTCCTGAGGAGTCGCCCCCTCAATCGCTCCCTCAAGACCATGGGTAGCTGCCATCTTCAGGGCAGCCTGCTCTGCATCCTGCACCCTTGCGAGCCTGGGCCTGAGCCTGAGCAGCTCCACCAAGGCAACAGTGCCTCCAGAGTGGCCCACTCCGCCTCGGTCAATCGTCGTTGTGCAGGCCAGTTGGCCTTGCACATGGCTTTGACCATGGGGAGTTGTGGCCGACCTTGCCCTTAGACTTGGGGCTCGTCCAGCAAATCTGCCACCTCCACACCCTCAGGATGTGCGTAAGTGGCCTTATCTTCATCTGGGTCAGCCTCACCCAGCAACAGGTCGATTTCGTCCACCCGAAAGTCCGTGCCATCGTGCACGTGACCATTCACATTCATTGCGACAGCGTGCATGCCACAATGGTATGGGTGATGGTTGATCGCATACCATAAGTAAGCTGTCGATATTCAGCCATAAACCAATATGGTACTGCTCCCAGCCCTAGCCATTTCTGGGGATAACGTTGGCCATGTCTGGGGCCACGTTATGCCCACGTGTGCCTCATGTGCCTCAGTCTGTGAGGACGCTTTCAAAGGATCTGAAAGCCTTTGTCCTAAACTTTCACCCTCTGTTTGACAGACCTCATCATGCACTTAAGGAGTCACACTGGGAATCAGATAGCTGTGGTGAGATCTGGCTTCAAATTGGTTGTATATGCATTGTCTGACAGTGACTAGCGTGCTTTGGCCTACCCTCTTCGAGTAAGTGGATAGACAAGACATGCCACTCATGGTTTCTTATTATTTATGAGCAGTACAACGTTCACTTGGACTCATTGAAAAGGGTGGAAGACCTACTTCATGTAGCCAAGCATCGAAAAGAGATTGCAACCGAAATTGGGGTCCTCGACGTATACATCAATTCCAGTGATAGAAATGGCGGTGGCAAAGGCTCTTTCAAGTCAATTCGAGAGCTCTTTCACCACACAGTGAATGTCACTGATCTGAAAGTCCAATTGTTTTCCGAAACTGCTCGCGTTCTCCCTACGAGCATGGTTTTTGAAAGGCTCACCTCTCTAAATGTCAACATTTCCCATGCCATTGTGGCACAATTCCTCCAAGCACATCCCCATATTGAAGATCTGACGCTTGGTGCATGTCTCAATGTGCAAGACTGCCCTTTTTCACGCTGTTCCCTTTCACTTCCATCCCTTCAATTCCTGACCTGCCCACCGAGCTGCGTACGAGCCCTCACAGATGGCACAAATAGAGGGCCTATGTCACGGCTTGTCACTACCTATGATGGCGCTCGACGTCTCAATTTTCCCATTGCCCGACTACTTGACTTCCGTCAAATCAGTACATCCACCTCTCTAACAGTCCTTCACATCGACTTCGATCACACTGTTAAGCACCTTCTCTTGCGCCTCTCTATGGCAGCACCGGCCCTTATTGTTTTGAAACTAACAGAAAGCAAGTTCTCACACAAGGTATGTCATTTAATTTTTTCATAGTTCATGCCCTGAGAGCGCACACCATCACAGTCCCAAGTTGCACAAATGCCATGGTATGACGAGAATAATTGGAAAGCTGGCCTTAGTTTGCACAGGAACCTAGAGCGGCTTCTGCTAAGGACGTGGGGCTTCCTTATTGAAACTGACAGAGAGGATACGATATCCACCACTGCATTGGGTGAGGCCAATTTAGTCAATCGATGGGTGAAATTTGCCCCTCCGAAGCTTTACAATCTCGTTATATGGACTAGATCATGCAAGGGCAGGGGGCATATGCATATCTGGGACCTTCAGGAGATGGGCCATTGGAAAATGCGTGGAATGTCATCCACTGATGTGCAGAAAGACCTGATTAGTGCCGCATTTTTGTAGCTGCGGATCTAAGTAGATAATATAAAAACGTTCACGCGTAGTATGGTCCGTGGTGGGATAGGGGCGACATAACTTCGGCGTGCGCCAATCGTTCGTTCTTTCCTCGCTGCGCTTCCCATTCACTCCTTTTCTTCATCGTCATCTTCATTCGCACTTCCTCTCCTTTCCTGTCAACGTCGCCTATCACTTCTCTCTCCTACTATTCCGCAGCCTTCCTATGGCTGTGCGACGTTCACGTTTTTCACGTTCATGAAGCGCGGCGGCGCTCCCCTTCTCCATCTCTGACAAACATCGCTGACAACAGCGACATCGGTTCGAACCCTTTCAGTGTCCTGCTCACCAACCCTGTCACGCGCCGATCACTCTCTTTCAATTTCACGCGTCTCACTCACTCTGCATTTCATTCCACTTTTCGCTCCTCATTCACTTCTCTTTCGTTCTCGAGCTCTCCCTTCACACCGTGCCTCTGTATGCCACCACTACACCACCATTCGCCATCGCCATTCTTCCCATCTCCATGCTACGTTCCTGTCCTGCTTCGCATCACTGTCTGCTCACGGGCATTTTGCTTCCGACACCCTAACTCGGGCATTCGCCCCTCTTTCTCACTCCACTTCTCTCCCCACACCCCATTGCCAAATTCAATTCACAGAATCCAGCGCATTACGATCCCACTACATCTTGCTACCCATGCCAATTCACGCCGTCTCACAATCTGCCCACAGTCCTCGCACGACGCCTTTCATCATGTCCCGCTCTCCAGTCTCATGCCTTTCGCGCACCGTACTGAATGCCGTTCACACATGCACACGCCATTGCCAAAGTCCGCTCACATACCTTCCCTGCCATGCACTGCTTCCTGTTCGTCAACATCTTCTACATCGCACTACTGCGTCTCTCTCCCTTCACTGTCAATATACGTCGTGCAGCGTCTCCGCCATTTTCCAACTTTCCACATGCAACGCGTCCATTCCTTCATAGATAGACACTTCTTCCTTCCTGTAATATTTTTGCACTACATTTTTACTTTCCACTGTCGGTGCTGCGATGCGTACACAAATGACCCGTGTTGCCATGCAATCGAACCTTGCACCACTCACTACAGTGGTTCCCATTAAATTAAATTAAATTGAATCCATTTCTTCAAGTTTGCACGGGTCACTGCTAGTGATATACACACATCTTTTGTTATTTTCCCAACAGTAGATCTAGATCTATGTAAACGTGACAACAGGAATATGTAAATTTCTAACTTGGTCAAAAAAACACCCTCTCACAGCCTGAGTCGTACGTCATTGCTCTGTTGAGAATTGGTTGGCAATAGGGATCAGTGCGTTTCTCAACTGTTTCTCAACCCGTGTCACGGGTACTATGGTGTACCGTTGCGTCGTGAGTACCCATTGATCGTGAGTCACAAAGGTCACACGGGCGTGCGTGACTCATGCACTGTTATAGCTCGGCTCGGCCACCCGTGACAGACCCAAAAGAATGGACTCAGTAAATAATAATCCTATCCATTAGATATTTTATAGGACACATGTGCATTACTATCGAAGGCTACATGAGTAGTTTTGTAGCAGTGGGAGCTCTGGAAGTGCACAAATCAGGATGTTCACGATCAATGGGTACTCACGACGCAACGGTACACCATACAGTAGTACATAGTACTAGTACGGGTCGTGGGCGGGTACGGGTCAACATTATGTAACCAGCCAACCCGCCAAGCTCTCTCCTCACGTAACGGTAATCCGGTCAACTTGCAACGTTTCAATGCTCAGCGCTCAACGTTCAACCTTGCTACTGTTCCCCTGCGATGGATTTTATCGAAGACAAGCTCACTCCTCATGCCCAAATCTCTCCCCAGCTCGCCTCCAACTGTTTCCATCTACGCCCAGTCCTGTCGTTCTCCCCCACCGTCATGCCACCCTCTTTCGCCATCCCTCGTCGCTGCCGCCTTGCCTCCCATCGATCCACATCGTCCCCTGTCGCCTCATTTCTGTCCTTGGGTTGCGCCACAGTGTCGACCGGTGCCAGTGTCAGCATCAATTCCGGTGTCAAGGCGTGCTGCGGGAAGGACAGGAGGTGAGTTGCTGATCATGTGCTACAACGTGCTCCTGATAATGTTGTTGACAAGGAAATCCTAGGAGTTGCATATAAGGAGATGAAGAAAGGACTCCAATGTAAGGGTTGTGCGCACGCTGGGCCCGGAGCGCTGGAGCAGCCGCATCGGAGCGTCGACGCTCTCACTTCCCCCTTCGCCTCTCCTTTCCCTTCCCTCCCCCTCATCTTCCAGTCTATGTCCTCCCTTTGGGACAGCTTCATCAATCAACACTCGTATTCGCCCTTCACATCTACAGTGCCCTCCGCAGTGCGGGCACCCACCGCCATCACCTCCTGCATCTCCTCGTTGCTGCTCCCCTGCACCCATGGGAACTGTGGTCGCTTTGTGCAGGTGCTTGCCATCCTCTGTGCCCTCTAGGACGCAGGTGACATCGTGAAGGAATGGGAGTGGAAACCCCTCCTCGACTGCGTTGGCGAGGGCTGGTGCTGCCCAGTGCCCACACGACAAACACCAACACGCTGTGCTCACTCTCCTCACGAAGATGCGCCGCGGCGATGGAGCTGACAAGATGACCACAATGTTCGCGACTGGAGACAGCGACGGTGGTGCACTGCCCACGCTCAGCAAGGGGGCTGGTGCCTCCCGCGCTGGGCACCCCCACCATGCCAACACCCCCTGCGCTCGCAAATGCGTGGGGGTGTATACGGTGATCCAGCCCGCTGCCACCCTCGCCATGCCGACACCCCTCGCGCTCGCAAACGCGTGGGGGTGTCTACGATGACCTCGCCCGCCACCTGCCACCCCTGCCACCTCACCACCCCCCGGCTTGCAAACGCGTGGGAAGTGTGTATGACAACCCCGCCCGCCACCCCGCCACCCCTCGCGCTCGCAAACACGTGGGGTCACGCTCCCACCAAGTTGTGCCATGGCGATAGAGCCGACAAGATGCTTACAGCGATCGTGACTAGAGACAGCGACGGCGGTGCGCTGCCCAGGCAAGGGGGCTGGTGCCCCCCGCAACAAGCACTATCGCGCTGGGGTCACACTCCCGCCAAGTTGCGCCGCAGTGATCGAGCCGACAAGATGCCCAGGACGACTGCGGCCGTAGACAGACGGGAGGGTGGCGGCAATGGCAGTGATGGTGGTGTGCTGCCCATGCTTGGCAAGGAGGGCCTGGAGGGCTGGTGCCACCCGCGTGGCAAACCTATCGCGCTGTGCCACGCTCCTCGCCGAGATGCGCCGTGGCAATGGAGCTGATAAGACATCCACAGCTGGAGACAAGACAGGAGGGTGGCAGGCGATGGCAGTGACAGCGCTGCCAGTGCACGCTCGAGCCAGAAACTATCCTATTATTCCTGTACCACATTTGTCTCTTCTAGTATAGTAGAATATTTAATAACTGATGAGATCAAATCCTGGTGTGAATGTGTGATACCCCATACTAACCCTCACCGTACTACCAGTACTGTCCCCTCCACTCGACTCGGACAGTCACATATAATGAGCCCTGTGACTATGTGTGACACATAATCACAGGGCTCATTTTGAAACCCCGCTCAGTTGGCTACCGCGCGTGGACAGAAGCTGCAATATAAGATAAATCCCAGAAGATCGCGACCTTGCCACTTTCGTCGCAAATATAGTAAGACGCATTCACTGCGGAAACGACTTTTTTTTCTGTCACGCTTTAGGGTGTGATTATATAGTGTAATCTACTATATTATAAAAACGTTCGCGCGTCGTATATATGGTCCGTGGTGGGATAGGGGCGACATAACTTCTGCATGCGCCAATCGTTCGGCCTCTCCTCACTCCACTTTTCTCTCCACACCATTTCCAATTCAACGCAGGCCATCTCACTCACGCATGGTCGTGGCACGACCTCTTTCATTGGCTTTCGCTTTCTCTTTTCCTCTCTTTCCCTGTTGACCGTTCAGGTCTCCCTTCACATCATACCTCCATACACCGCTGTTCACCATTCCTCCCATCTGCGCAACGTTCATCGCACCACATGCGCACCTTCCTTCCGCGTCGCATGACAAGCTGCGCCATCGGATGCAACCCTTTCGGCCATGGGCGCCGCATCATCTCCCCTGTTACTCACCTTTGCTTTCCATCGTATTACTCAGCTCATACTCTGTCATGTCTCTTGCCCTGCCTCTTCTTCACATCCCTCGACACGATCGTGTCGGATTCCCTGCTATCGTCTTTTTCAATGTGCACAACATCATGATCCTCCGGATGCCTACTCAGGGCTGTCACCAACCCCTTGCCAACTCCGTGCGTCTCGCCCGTCCACTGTCTCTCACCACCCACAGTTGGCGATGTCTTTTTTCACGTGCACAACATCATCCCTCCCGATGCCTACTGTCACCACCGCCTTGCCAACTCCGTGCGTCTTGCCCGTCAACGGGGCACCTTCACTTACTGACTTCTTCCTACGGCTACTTTTCATGCTTTTCCCGACATCTTTACCAACAGGTCGGCATTCACACTCGCAACGACGGAACAATCACAACACCCCGTTCCTCTGACACGCCGCGCTCACTCCACCCTCAGCGACCTGCATCCCTGTCCTCTTCCTACGACCACTCCCATTCCACATTCAGCGCGATCTCCCACCACTGATTGTGCACCACTTCTTCACAAGTGGCTTCTCATCTTCCTTGGAGTGCACCCCGCAACTCCTCTTCAACCTCACAGTGTCCCCTTTCCCGGATCCTGTCGAAAGTGCCCTCAAATCCACACTTTTCCGGAAACATCGCCGTCGTTTCACCCCCTCACTGACTCCCTGCATCTCACCCATCCTTCGCACCCTGTCGATCACTCACTCCTTAACGTGAGCATTCACCATTCCCTCTATTTTTTTTCTTCTCTTGCTACCC
The DNA here is from genome assembly GCA_022496215.1 of Russula brevipes. Classification (NCBI taxonomy): domain Eukaryota; kingdom Fungi; phylum Basidiomycota; class Agaricomycetes; order Russulales; family Russulaceae; genus Russula; species Russula brevipes. The sequence continues at coordinate 154,858 of WTXF01000048.1, read as the reverse complement.
GCACTCGGCAATGACAAGAACCGTGCACAATAGCACATTACTGATGTCACGCACCGCTTCACGTGCGCACGTCATAATTCGCCAGAACGCTCATGCTTCACATGACGAAACCGTCGCGGACACCCACCTCTGCCATCATGTGTGGCATGCACAATCCTACATTTCTACCAATTGAAATCGACTTGCAACAATCTCTTCTGATTACAAACGCGCACATTTCTTCGCACCTACATTTTTATTTCACGACAATTTGTGCCTGCCCCACTGGAAGTCTCTAAAGTATTACAAAGCGATACGTTCCAATCATGTGATGTCGACCACAACGTTTGCAGTCTGCTTATATGTTACCTGAGCTGTCTGTATTGCGTACTTGGCCGAAATTCACACGTTTCACGTTTTACTTTACTTGATTCCGTTCCATTGCGCACTACAAACGTGATTTCTTGCAGTACATACCATAAAATTAAATTATTTCTTCGCACGGGTCACCGCTAGTCATAGTATAATCCAACTTGGCAAATATGAATAAATCTTGTGACTTGAGCGTGAAAGGAATCGATTACGAGACCATAAAGACAGGTGATTAGCATTGCTAGTCGCACTCGGAGTTTATGGTCTGAAATGATAATCTGAATCTTGCTTTCCTTTGGATTATAGTGTGAAAACAGTGTCATTAGGGTATGAAGAAGAACTAAGGTAGAGGTACAGAATCGTCGCATATACACCTATATACCCCCTAGCCTCTGGCTCTCCCCTTGCCCTAATACCATTCCTTTTTGCCCCACACGCATGTAAAGCCGCCAAGCGTCCCAACGTCATCCACCGGCAGCCCTCCAAGTTAGAACCTGCAGAAGGTTGGGGGCGCACGAGCCCGTATCATTAGCCGCGATGGCGACAGGCGCCTAAAAGTACGGGTGGCCGGGACGAGGAGCGTGCCGAACGCGTCGAACACAGCGCTGTTGGGTGCGAACGGCGTCGGCACACACGCACGCAGCGAGAGCGCCTGCGTGGCGGCATCCCGCGCGTAGAAGAGCATTTCGCAGAGCGTGGTCGACGCGATCACGACATGTGCGTCGTTGGGCGAGATCGCAACGGCGTTTGCGAAGGTGATGCGTGATGCAGCTGCGATTGGAACCATGGTGGTGGAGTCAGAAAGGAGTTATTGGGATACTTTGCAGCAACGATAAGCGTTGCAAGAAATACTCGATGGCGTGTGCAGGGAAGCTCTATGGTAAATGATATTAAAGAGGCGTGAAGATATGGAATGGCCTAGTCACCTTTCGCCATCTTGGGAAGCTTTGCCCGCAAACGGTGGAGATAGATAAGCGTTGTAAGAAGGGTGGGGACCTGTACACGGGATGCCTGAACAAGGCGGGCAATAAACTCCTCGGGTGAGATGAGACCCGGAGTGGCTGGGGGCTGGTCGAAGTTGACCTGATATGGAGTATGGGGAGGAGTCGGAGGCGCAGGACCCGCAGAAGGCGCTGGCGACGTGCCCTCTGCGATGGGAATGATGCTACTTATTTAACGGGCAAGGTAGAGGACGATGTGCCCTGTAGCCGGCTTCTGAACAAGGCGGATGAGCTGCGGGTTGTGGGAGGGGCTGTTGGAATAAATGAAAAAGTGTTTCTCCGAGACATCGAGAAAGGGAGCGTGTGGAGTTGGCCGAGTAAAATGTTGTGCCCTATACCTCCAAAAAGCGTGCACTTGGCCCCCATAAATCGCCCGGGGTTGTTTCTCAGACAAGTTCAAAGGATACCTAGTTGAGCGGCAAGAAGGGACGTACCCGCGATAAGACACCATGAACACACTGCACCGCATCTTGGCAAAAAAGACCCCGCCAAGCGGGATGCGGTTGCCATGATTCCCGGTGTTGCCGTGTAGCATGAACACCGTCGGCCGCGTTGCCGCAAAGAGGGAATGCCATTGACTTCCATGGCTATGCTGTCTGGCGTCGTGAGCTCGAGGTCGGTGTATGGAAAAGTCAGATGGGATCGGACGTCTGATCATCGATGAGAGGCGCGAGTCGCACGTGTAGGTCAGAGCTGTGAGCGGGAGATGCACGCACTTTCCTGTGCGCCTGCAGGAAATGCGCTAAGGTAGATGAGGGAGTTCTGGCCATAGTAGAGGAGGCCAATTTCTGACCAAAGGGGTGGTGACGTTGAGTAAGGTGCGGGCGCAGGTCGGGGACTTAGCAGTGCAGGAGGCACGTGAAGGGGAGCATGTGGTCGATTGTCTCATTCTCGCAGTAGTAGATGAGCGCAGGCGCGGGAGAGAAGGCGTGCTCACCGTGTGGCGGCACAGTCTCGAACGAGACGCCGCCCTTGGAGTACCTGCGTGTGTCGAGTGCGACGTTCATGCGTGCGAAGCGCTTCGCCTCGTTGTAGGCCGCAATCCCGTAATGACGTAGTCCATCACGCACTCGCTTTGGGGGGGTATTCGTTTAAGGCGCCGTGCTTCGGTTGAGGCAACGCGGTGTAATTCGGTGCCTGCGGGGAGAGGAGACTCGCCCAACGAGTGCATCAAGCTCCTCGTCCTCGACGGCAGCAGCGCACGCAGCGACAAACCAACGGAAGACCATCAATTTATCGACTCACCAAGCTTGTCCGCATGATCAGCGCCAACGGCAGCCACTATAGCGTCCGCGAGCGCAGAAGCCTTCTCTGGCTCTGTCTCCTTAACCCGGGATGGGCACCCAGCTCTCGCGCTTCCTCGCCGACAGCACCGCATCCTGCGTGAAGTGCTCTAGCAACTGCACAGCGGCCGCCTTGAAGTCCTGCACGACGTCATGTGCAGGCGGCGTATGTGAGTCTGGCGGCGAGGTCTGGGAAGAGCGGCCTGTGTAATCGAGGTTCTCTACGGTCTAAAGAGCATATAAGCGTCGAGCAAAATAAAAACAAAAACAGAGGGACGTACAATTAGACCAGAGTAGACAGGGAACACCATAAAATGAGGTGGCATCGGAGCCATGGTGATCTTGAAGTAATTGTGTGCCTTTTTTTTCCTGGCCTGCATGACACATGAGCGTCCATATGCAAGTCACCTTAGCGACTTGAAGAAAAAAAAAGCTTGTGCTCAAGATTTCGGGCTCCGACCCAGAATCCATGTCGGTTTTGTGTCGGTACAGTAATGAGAAGAGAACAGAGAAAAGAAACCGAGGGCGGATTATGGTGGGATTAGCATCACGGGCATGAATCCGACGTGGCTTGGAAAATTCATGAAGTGGGACGGCAGTTCCCGCGATTGGAAAAAAAAATGGATTACGGTCGGCTTTTTGCTCAAATCTACTCCGAGTCTGATTACGATGTCTTTACGATATATTTTCACACGCTTTTACATCAGAAAATAAACTCGTTTCCGCAGTGGGTCGGCAGGTGTGACAAACCAACTCTTTTCATTCTCGCTACTCAGTGCATCTCCCATCAAAACATTGGTTGGATTCTATTCATGCAAGCTACAAGATGACATGTATGAAGTTTCATAGTGGTTGAGTGAAAAATGGGTGAGATATTGTGACTGTCCGAGTGGAGGGTCTGTCCGAGTGGGTGGATAGTACCCGCTAGTACCCTAGTACCCGCCCGTGGGTATGGGTAGTGGCGTACGGATCAGCATCATGTAACCTGTGGGTGTTCTGCTCACACTCCCGATCGTCCTTGCCCCGGCTTTGCGTGGGAAAATCCGTACCTAGTGGTGGTAGCGGATCAAGGAGCCCCCCGTTACCGCCCTAGCTGTCTTCATTCCGGCAATTGAATGGACCACCGACCTATTCAGGTCACCTTCATTCTCTCCGAACCGGTGCGGAAGCCCTTGGCAATGCGGTTGGATATGAGCCGACAGTCGGCTGCTTGTTGCTGAAGGCGCTCGGCCATTTCCTACGACAACGACGATCGTTGGTGGTGAGAATATATGGAAGCAGATATCCTGGACACACCTGGACAAGCAGCTCCGTCAAACAAATCTACCACAGAGAAGCTGTCGATGGTGCGAGGGCGCTCCAACGCCGTCAAGTGTGGCAGACATCGGGAAGACATGCGAAGGGAATAGGAAGAAAGAGGGCGCGCGGCGATGATGCAGGCGATGAGGTCAACAGTGCGGAGGTGGATGCAGACATTGGCCAGGCACATGGACGTGGGAGATCTGAATGAATTATGGAATTCAGTTAGTGTCGCCAGCAGGCTTCGCGATGGCATACGTCCTCGGTAGAGACGACGCAGAAAACGTACCGTGGAGAAGGCGGAATTCTGGTGGAACGTGTGGGAAGATGGGCAAATGGGAAGATTGACGGTGGGGCAGTGGGGAGGGTGGAGAGCCATTGAATGCCGCCGTTTGAAAAGAAGACCGACAAATGAGAAGACCGATTTATAGTGGAGCAATTTGGAAAAGAGGGAAGAAATTTATGTTTGGCCAATGGCAAGGGCAGTTGTCTGGGGGTACAGCATATATAGATGTGCAGCTCTTTTGTCCGCCTAATTTGGACATGGTGTTGTTACTGTGGCCGGGATTGCGGACATGCGTGCACATAGTACTCATCCACGACGCATGTCCAACGCTAGTAACTGCACCCCAATGACAACACCTCAAATATCGGGCAAATACCAATTTCAGATTGATCTCAAAGGCCTCTGCTTACCTGTCACCTTCACAATACCCGACATACCTGATGTGCCACCTGTTGTTACAGACAACGAGACTACCATCATAGAGACCGACTCTATGGCCCAGCCTGAGCATGCCGACATACCAGCCATCGCGCAACAGCATCAAACTGTGGTCCCTCGCATGCAAAGCATGTGTGGTGATATGCCGGACGCCAATGGCCAAGATCAGGCTAATCGTGACCTTCTATCTGTAAGTCCGTGATATTTCTCCTCTGTGTTCTGCTATTTGACAGCACACCGATAGGACCTTGGCATCACTGTTCACCACGAGACTATCCGAAATAAGCAAATAAAGTTCCGGTGGTTCAATCTACAAGGAACCACTGTGCCTTTGAACAGTCCTTCCAGTATTCAGGGCTTGGACGGGCTCAGGACTGCGTTCCAACTTTTCGACATCTTTGTCCACGCCTATCACCCAGCTACGGGTAGTTCCTCCAATGAATGTACCCTACAGCTATGGATTTGGGAGCCACAGTTGTCCGGAGGCTTCTCCTGGAAGCCTGTTACTGTTGGCTATGTGTGTCCGGGTCCAGGAGAGCTCCAAGGGCGGCATCTTGTGATTAGAGGTCGAGGGAAACCTCTCTGGGTAACTGGATCAACTAGGTATCGCCGGTATAAGGAAGTGCACTCTACATCAGCTCCACTGCCCGGGAATTGCCCTGACGACGAGACCACTGCTTTTGAAGGTATGGGTACCCTTCACTACATGGTAGAGATGGCTAAGGCTGCTTGCAAAGATTAATTGATTGCCAGCTGCAAGTAGAACACACTCCTAGTGAATGGCTTCAACACCGTACAGGGCAGTCAGTGAGATAGGGTGACCCTCTATATATATACTAGCACTAGACTTTCTTTCTAGGCTAAATACATGTCACTACACGAGGGCTAGATTACGATTACATACATACTTATGGATCGGCACAAGGTGACACTACGGGTAAAATTCCGCACACCACACCCATGCCCGCAAGCACCATACCCATCAAAGGTACGGTGGGCGTTGACGCGTTGATGTGTTGTTTGTGAATAATGGTGGTGGTTGAACGCTGAATATGTTGAATGTTGAATACTGGTTGAGTACGTCGAGTGGTGAGACGCACGTGCGTGGCTGTGGGGGCTGGTATATCCAACTTTGTTCCCTGCGATGCCGTGGTTACCTGTCCAACAACCTGATGCAATTACCTCTGCGCCATCTCTCATCCCGCATCTCGCAATAGTCTTTTGTCCTCATCGCATGCATTATCCGCATCTGGTGCGGTGAGCGCAGTTCTGCTCTCCATTCGTTGTCCTCGTCGACTTGCACAGTCACTCGTCACTAAGACTAAAAACCTGGTGTACGTTCGTCATTTCACCGTGGCCATTTCCACTTATTTTCTACGGTGCTCATCGCGTTGTCGTGTTCGTTTCCCTCCGATTTAACATTGGCGCCGTGAAAAGATCAAAACTCAAAAGTTTAGAGCCTGCGATATCCTACGAAACGTTCGTGGAAGACCTCGATCCTGTGGAGTCATTTACCACGACTTTGACGGTGCTGCTTGTCAGGGTGTGTCCAGGATATCTGCTTCCATATATTCTCACCGCCAACGATTGTCATCGTCATAGGAAATGGCCAAGCGCCGTCAGCAACAAGCAGCCAACAGTCAGCTCATATCCGACCGCACGAACAAGGCCTCCGCACCCTCACCCTCACCGCTCCACAACGTGTCTATCCTGACTGTACTGGGCGTGGTGTCGCTGCTCGTCATCCACTTAATCTCACCGATTACCTCTCCGTCCCGCCCAAGGAGATGGACCTCGATAGCGATAATTACTGTATTTTATGGTAGTTACAGGACCAACTCCCTCCGCTGCTATTAGGAAACAGCACAGCAGCTGTATCCAGGGGCCCATTAAAGAAATATTTGGTAGTCGCCAATTAAGAGTGGATGGATCCCCAGAGTTCGCACCCCACCTGTGCTTAGCTTCAAACAATCAGGACTGCCAGCAGAGCACTGCAGTAGCGCTGCAGTCGTTGCGGCATTGGAACGCCTGATGCCCATCTCCCTGCCGTCCTCCTCTTCCAACACTGCGACACTACTCACCCCATTTTGCTCATCATTCGCATCGCATCGGGCAGTCAGGCACGCTGTTGCGTGAATGGACCACAACAATTACTATGGAATCTTTGGGATGGAGGTTCAACGTTCAACGACAGGAAAGATAGCGAGCTGCGTGGATTGGAGACAGTGGAGGAACGACGAAGACAGCCGCACTGAAGGCAGTGGTGGCGCTGTGCCACTCGACGACAGGGCCGAATGGCAATTTGACGAGCATTGGCGACACGGTAGGTCGGTCAGTCGAGCGTACGAAGTGGAAAAGTCCTGGCTTGTAAGGCGATGATGTCGTACCTTGGTGAGTGCCAGTCGAAAACACAGCAAAGAGCGTGATGACAGACGCATTATGCGGGAGCTCTACAAGAGGATTCGTTTCGGAAAGATCTGTAGGGCGAGACGCCATCAACATCATGATGGGGGACTGCTGGTGAGTCTGAGAGCTGACGGTGATGACATACTACTCAACCCACTCAACAGCCACACCCGGAACGTGGCCCGCCTTTGCGGCTTCTAGGATCTGAGCGACTCGCAGGTGTCCTTGCTGGTGCTCAGGAGCATACGTGTGTTGCGTCGTGGGAATCGTCAGGAAGGCATCGGACGCTGCCAGTGTCAGATCAGATCAGAATCTTGATCAGAATGGCGAGGATTTAGTTCTACGTCTGTTCTGGAATCCGCAAAAGTCCATGACTTTAGATAGCGGATTTCCTTCGACACGGCACCTCAGGCCGTCCGTGATGTATCTCATCTTTTACAATACGTGTGCCCAGCCCACTGGCAGGGCCCACGGTCTTTGTTCTAACAATAACATGAGCTCTAAATTGTGTAACCTGAGAAAAGAAATGCTGGATTTTCGATTTTCCGATTTGGATTATCTGTATCTGCAAATTTAGATACTGAGTGCTGAGTACTGAGTAGCGGATCCGTCTGCCAGTGCAATCAGTGCGATGTCATGCATGTCATGTCTCATCGTTTAATACTAAACTAGAGGGGTCTACTGTCAAAGAGTGAACTAGTGAACTACTGTACAGTACTGTAGGTTCTGTCCATAAGGTTATCCGACAGCTCGGATATCTTATGTGACCGGGAGTCCGAGACTCCGAGGTCTGCGCGTTCCGCTGCACGCGCTCCAGTTTCAACACTCCCCCTCATTTCTTGCGCGGTATGGCAGTGCGATGAAATGCCTGGATCGAACGTGAGCGCTGTATAGAGTGCTCCAACGAATGCATTTTGGTGTGGGGGACTCGGAGGGGTACGCGGGGTAGGGCACGAGGCGGGTGGTGGCCCTGATTGGTAAGCGAGGAGAGACGCATCGCTCGACTTCTGTTCTGCCGTCACGATGCCTGGGTGCTCCCCCTCGATGTCGACTTTCTGGGGGCCCTCAAGCTGCGCGCGAGCGGCTCCTTCTATATCCCGGTCCTCGGTCTCCCCAGAAATGGGTCTGGCTCGACCGGCCAAAAGTCGTCCGGGTCCGCGCCATCGCGCGCGTGACTACTCACGTTCCACGGCCAATGATGCATAATGATGGTCCGTCGGGGGGTCCACCTCCTCGACCATCCAGAAGCCGTCGCCTTCGTCTTCGATCGCAACGTTGGCCGAGCCCACGGGCTTAGTCTCGGGTCCCGCCTGTGCACCCGACAATCCCTGCCCGGCCGCCATCTCCTCCACTGGCGCGCGGCACTCGCGCGCGTGGTGGCCCGGCTTGCCACACCGGTGGCACTTGCCCCGGCGATTCCTCCTCCCCTGCCCGGTGACCGCGAGGGCTTCGTCCGCCGCCGCCGCCGCCTTCTTCTTCGCGCCTCCGGAGCGTTGCTGGTTGCGCCGCCTGTTCTTCAGCCGGTCCGCCTCTTCGCATATGTGGCCAATCAAGGTGTCAGTGGCCATGTCACTGGAGGGGTCAGCAGCACGGGTGGCAGTCAAGAGCTGCGACGCGAAGGTCGCCAAGTCGTCCGGGATGCCGCGCAGGACCGTGCGCCGGCAGTCCCTGTTCGTGATTTGGACCCCAGCGGCAGTGAGCTGCTCTCGCTTGTGGCGCAGGGACGTGAGGAAGTCCAGGACGTCCCCCCCTCGGGGACATCGCATCTCAAGGAACGCATCCTCCAGATCGTTCTGCGCGTACGCGCTCTTGGCCGTGTACTCTAGGCTGACGGTGTTCCTGCGTTCCTGGGCAGTGGAGAACTGCTCCAGGTGCATCGCGGCCGTGTCCGGGAGGCGTTGGGCGAGCAGGAAGGACGTGACGAGATCCTCGTGATCCCATCGCCCCATCGCCCCATCGCCTCCGCTTCGTCCTCCATTGACTTCCCTTTGGTCTTCGGGGTGGGGTGTGGCCTCGTGCCTTCAAAGTAACCTCATCGGCGGGTGGCCTGCATGGCCTGTCGGGAGCGAGTGAGGAATATGGCCCAGTTGGAGCCATCAGGAGTGAGCTGAGGGATTGTCACAGGGAGGTTCTCGATAGTGGCAGACATGATGTTGATTCCAGTAATGACAGTGTGTTTCCAGGAAAGTTCAGAAGGGCAGCGCAGGGCCCATAACCTGTAGAAACGCGTGAAGACTAGAGGGGTCTACTGTCAAAGAGTGAACTAGTGAACCACTGTAGGTTCTGTCCATAAGGTATGTAGAGGTTATCCGACAGCTCGGATATCTCTTATGTGACCGGGAGTCCGAGACTCCGAGGGTCTGCGCGTTCCGCTTCACGCGCTCCAGTTTCAACAGCCCAGTCTCCCTGTTCCCAAGTCTATCAACAACATGAGCTCTAAATTGTGCAACCTGACAAAGAAACACTAGTATTTTCGCAAAAGCCGATTATGTGTATCTGTGAATTTAGATAGCGGATATCCGTTCTGCTTAGCAGGCCTTGTTGTATATATGTGGCGGTTAATTAGGTCACGATTGGATCGCGCGCTGCATGTTGACCCACCATAATAATGAAAGAGAAATTTGAGAAAGATGGGAGTAAAAAATATCAAGTGGTGCAGAGAGGAAGAATTAATGGCCATTTGATATGGCCGACTACGTGTCGCGTAGTCGGCCATGTGTGCCCTTGATGCGTGCCGATTGCTGGAGCATTGCTCCGCTCCGCCTGTGCCCTTCAATTCCAACATGCTGCACATTCCATACAGTATTCCTCAACACATGTCCGCACCGTCAATGCACGCTATTCTCCTGATTCCACATGACTGACTTTCTGGGGTCGCTGGGGAACTTCATCATTCCCAGGGTCTTTCCTTTTGGTCAATCCGACCAATCTGACCAATCACGACCAATCAATCAATGACCCGCCGGGAGTGATGTGCCGGCCCGGCTTGGCCTGAAAGCCCCATTCACGGCTTGGCCTTGGCTCCCGGCCAGGCCGCGGCTTGTGGATGTCAAAATTGTATATGTATGATGTCGAAACTGTATAATTCAAAGACATGACAGAGACAGCTAAACTACTCGGAATCCAACACCCCATTGTCATCCTCAATCAGTAGCTTCGCAGCATCACCAAAATGATCATTGGACGAGAGCTTGTCCCAATCGAGAACAGTGAATTGCACACGGAAGGATCGCTCGTACTTGCGCACGTGGAAGAGCAACTTCTTGTCCCACACTGGGTTTAGGAAATGCCGGATGATGCGCGTCCGGAAGACTTTCTTGCCGAATGAAACGACCACGAAAGGATCCATATCCCATCCAGTACGCGTCACTTGCAATCTGATCAGCGACTAAGCGGCGAGGGTGAGAATTCGAGCAACTCACTGTTTCGTAGCCGGGGGAGGTCCGTTGCACCATGGATCTCGACTTGCGCGCTCGGACTGCGTCGGCGACGTGGTCTTGATGGGTGCTAAAGCCGGCGGTCTTGCGAGCAGCGTTGTTCTTGGAAGCGGCGAGGTCTTGCGGAGGACTGGTGGAGGCATTGCTTTTGCGTGTGTTGGAGTCTCAGGGCGTGCTGGAGACGGTGATTTTGCGGGCGTGGTCTTGCGGAATGTCGGCAGTGGCGAAGTTGGTACTAGCGGTGGCGCTCTTGCGGGTAACGACCGCGTCTTGAGGGTTGGCGGTGGAAGGCGGCGGGACGGGGCGGAGACGAAGTAGAGGCGAGTGGCGATGGCAGGGGACGAGGCGGCAGCAAGGGCATGTCAAGGAGTGAGGGCGGTGAGGGACACGGCGGCGGTAGACGAGACAGCCAGGGGTGAGGCAGCAGGGAGCGAGGGCGAGACGGCGGGAGGCGAGATGGGAAGTAGAGGCGAGTGGTGACGGCAGGGGACGAGGCGGCGGCGAGGGCATGTCGAGGAGTGAGGGGGACACGGCGGTGGTAGACGAGACAGCCAGGGGCGAGGCAGCGGGGAGCGAGGACGAGACGGCGGGAGGCGAGAGGGGGTCGAGACGCAGCAGCGGAACAGAGAGGGAAGGCAGAAAGAGACAAGACGGTGAAGAACGGGACAGCAGAGGGTGTTGAAGGGTGAGGGCGGCGACGTGAAAGGGAGCGGCGGAGGAACAAGGGGAGGCGGCGGTGTCAGAGTGGGCGGACGCAGAAGGAAGACGGGGGCGGTGGCTGGCTTGGTTTCGGACTTGCAGATCTTGCTGATATTGGGGGTATTGAAGGCGGCACGGACGTTGGAGGCTAGCGTCGGGCTTGTGTCGGCGGTGGGACTGTACACTTACTGTACGTGTCGCACAGTAGTGGACAAAAGCGGGAGGAGGGGGATTAGGATTACGAGAAATTAAATTGATTAAAGTTTGATTACAAGCTAAAGCCCCACAAACAAATGCTGCAAAAGCCGCGGCCTGGCCGCCCGGCTCCGGCTTTCCAGGACCCCAGGCCGGGCCAAAGCCGTTTTGGGGCCGCCATTTTGGCCCGGCTTGGCCTGGCAGCCCTGGCTCACGGCCTCAAGCCGGGCCACGCACATCACAGGCAGGGCCCCCGTATCCGACCGCGAACCCCCTTGACTATTGAGCGAAGCAGCCAACAGAGCGGTTACGAGATCGGCGCCCTTAGCGTTGGTGACGATAGGTTTGTCGATGGGCCAAGAGGCAAAGTGGGCCGGCAACGGCGGAAACTTTGGTCGAAACGTGCCCCGGAACGAACGGGATGAAGAGCGACTTGACGTCCGCGTGTAGATCTTCGTCCAGCGCCTTGGCATTGGTGGGCGACGCCGTGATGCCGAATGCGTATTTCCCGTACCCAGAGTTGGCGGAAATGTTCGCACGTGCTCGATCCAAAGTCGCGCGATTGGAGATATCGTTACCATGCCCGAGAGAGATGATGAGAGACGTTGTGAAGCCAGCGCTGAGCGCGGCCTTCGATGCCTCCACAATGAGGTCGCTGCCAGGAATGGCTAAGTTCGGGACAAAAGCAGCGATGTTCACCAGGCCAGGGGAGACGTACGTGATGTGCGAGGCTTTGGCGTCCACTTGGAGACGTTCAGTGGCATCCTGCGCACTGGCGCCTCCACGAACAGCTTCGCAACCTTGACGTTCGTGATGAGCGGGATTGCAAAGTCGACAGCGATACGACGAGTGCGATACCCCTTGCTGGCGTAGCTCGCTGGTCGGCGGTAGTGATCCTTCGACGGCAAGTTGATATATATGCCGATGAGGATATTCTTTTTTTTTTTTTTTTTTTTTTGAATCCGGTTTTATATCCCGCACATGTACCTAAGACACAGAAGCGGTCACCTATCGGTATTACAGTCTGAAAGTGTTGGTTTGCACGGGCGTTGCCCGGTTAGTGTGGTCGGCTTGGCCGGGGGAGGTATGTACTGGCTATTGTGTGTGGTGGGCGTGTAAGTGTTGGGGGAGTCTTGGGCCAGCCGGCGTGGCTAGACCCGGTTTTGTGGGGCATAGGGCCGATGAGGATATTCGCCAAGTGCTGTGTCAAGGAATATTCCAACTTGACCCCACTGCGCCATCTCCGAGCGTCTCCAAGTACTACAGAAAAGTCAGGGTTTGGCTCATCGGAAAGATTCAGATTTAGAATACCCAGACTGACCTTACATGAAACGCCGTGCTCGCTAAGAACATCAGACATCCCAGAAGTCGCGAAAATATTGTACCAGGACGTTCTTCTTTGGCGGAACAATCCCAGTGGAGATGAGCACCTTGAGGACGATGGCCTTCTCTTTCCACGGCGACGAGAACCGCGGCGGTGTCTGTCACGCCCTCGTCCTCGTCCTCGCGCGCAGCGGCGACAGTATTGACGAGCAGGCGGACGAGGCCCGCCTGCCACACCTGGCGCGGAAGCGCGCCCAGCGCGGCGGGGTCAGCGGGGGGAGCACGAGCTCGTCAGCGAGGACCGCGACTATGGCAGTATTGGCGCTGAGGAGGTGGACGAGGAAGCACTCGCAGTGGTGCGTGGCGATGTGGGTGGTGCAATGGGAGGCCATCGTAGTTCGGCACGATGTCCGTTTGGGACTCGCCGACGCCGACGACAAGGCTGGAGAGCGCGCCTGCGGCATAGAGCTGCGCCATGAGTCTCTGACAACCGTTATGCAACGTACACCATGGTTTTTTTATATGAAGACGACCACAACAGGTTCGAGGGGTGCGGGAGAACGGACGCCGGAGGTCATCCGGTCATGTGTCATCCTCAGAGGACGAGTCTCCACTAGACTTGTCCTTCTTTTTCCCCTTGCCATTGTCTCGCTTGGCCTGTTTATGTATGAGTATAAGAAATAGATATATAAGAAAAGAATGAGAGATGAATAGGTACCTGAGCATGGATCTCCTTCGACGAGATTGGCGGGGGTGTGAGGATTGGTCGATTGGTCGGATGGGAAACCCAGAAGTTCCCGGGCCGTGCACATCACTACATCTGATCGTACACTCTTTTCAACGTCCATAAGTGGCAGGGTTCACGATTTTGGACCTAATGTCCAAGTATACTTGTACCTGCGAAAAGTGTTCTTCACACAGGGCAACAGATCCAGAGACAGGCGACTTGTTTCAAGGGCGTATTGTCGGGAGAAAGGAATTCCTCCAACATGCTCACTTGGAGAGAATCAAGCTTGGAATCAAGCAACGTCTTAATGATGCCACAGGTGACGACTCCGCCGATACACCACTCCAACCGGATTCTACCATTCATACTTCCGAACCCCAACGGGAACAGGATCAAATTTCTCTTTTGCAAGGATCTGCTCAGCCCGTATCAGAAGGTATGAATCGTGCACTCTCTATTACCAGCACCATTGCTCACTGGCACACCTTGTGTGAACTAATTAAAGAAAATTGGGACACAATCCAGGAAATACAGTCAGAGCTGTCTCGCAGGCGGATGGCCTATCATACAATCCCAACTATGGGATTGGTCTTCGCTTCTACACCCACCGATGGCCTATCAATGATGGGGGCATCATCGGAAAATCTGTCGCTCAGGCTATCACCAGATGCAGCAATAAATAAACCACTGATACAATACGAGCATTGGCTAGGAACATCTATTTCTGTGTTGAAGTCGAGGGGCCTGCGGTCAGATGCGCAACTCAGGTTGATCAAAGACGTTACACTCGCGGCTGACGAGGTCTATGCTGCAAAAAATGAAGAATGGTTGCGCCAGGCAGAGGCTGCACGTACTCAGGTGCCTCTCCCTCAATTTGTAATCGACAATCAGTGTGCAAGTGTCGATGGCGGTTCGTCTCTTTCTTCCTTTATCCGATAATAAAGGTGTTGATTTGCCCCCGAAGGGAAATTCCTCCGGAGTCATCGCCTACAATTGGACCCCATCGTCCTGTGTTGCTTCCTAGGCGTAGCGATCTCTTACCTTGTCATGAACATCTCTATGGCACGCTGTGGATTCCTGGCTACAACCTTCAGGGTCATACTCGATCTTTGTCTTTCCAAAGCTTTACAACCATCCGAAGTTCGGTCATTTATCTCCAGCATCCCACTTGATGTACGAAAGATCTTCGACATCTTGAATCTTCACCCTCACACCCAGTCCTTTATTTGCTGTCCCGAATGCTACAAACTTTACCCCGATTCTCAGGATTGTCCAGAGCTCTGCACATATCAGCCTGTGCCTGACACTGAGAAATGCGGTGCACACCTTTATGTACAAAGGGTCATTCGTGGCACAACCAAAAGGTTTCCTGTGCGGAAGTTCCTCTATCATGACATGAAAGCTTGGCTGGCCAATATGCTTAGTCGACCAGAAATTGAAGAACACGCAGACCGCAATGTCTTTTCAAACTCGCACAACCCAGCCACAGACTCGGAGTTCAGGGACATATGGGATGGGAAAGTTTTCCGGGAATTCAAAGGGCATGATGGCGAGCCATTCATCCAACACGGGAGCAGAGAAGGCCGATATATCTTCAGCCTTTGCATGGATGGCTTCAACCCCTTTATCATGAAAGAAGCAGGGAAGAAAGTCAGCGTCGGTGCGATCTACATGGTCCTTCTCAACCTTCCTGTAGATATCCGCTACCAAGTGGAGAATATGTTTCTGGTCGGCATTATACCAGGTCCCAGAGAGCCTTCATTGGAGCAAATCAATCACATTTTAGCACCTCTAGTAACTGATCTTTTGCATTTCTGGGTACCTGGTGTCTTCATAAAGCAAACGGCACATTACGACAAGGGTCGCCTATGCTTCGCGGCCCTAATTCCGGTTGTCTGCGACTTGCCCGCTGCACGCCAGATTACAGGCTTGGCGTCTCATGCCGCTATCCACTTTTGCTCATTCTGCAAACTCCCCCTTTATGAAATCGACAACCTTGATATTAACTCCTGGCCCATACGCACATGGAAGGAGCACAAGCAATCCGCACATGCTTGGAAGAGCGCAAAATCCGCCGCGGCCCGGTTAGGGTTGTATCGGCAAAATGGTGTCCGATGGAGCGAACTCCTTCGCCTTCCATACTGGGACCCTACAACCTTCATCGTTCTGGACTGTATGCACTCGCTCTTGCTTGGCAATTTACAGAGGCACTGCAGAGAAATCTGGGGCATGGATTTCCGATTAGAGGACGACAATTTCCATGTGAAACCAGATGGGAAGACCGTCACCGAGGATGAAGTTTGCAATGGCTATCATGTCCTAGAACATGGAACCGATAGAGAAGTGGCTGCCCTCACATCTAATGTCCTTCGCAAGCTATGTCAAGACACACACTCGATTCGCTTCTCTCGAAAAAGGAAGGGTCAACTCGTTGAGGCTCTGCTACAATATGTGAGTTTAGCTATAAGCTTATATCATGATCACATCATTTGTCTCAATACCCCAATGGCATGTCGTCCTCCAAGCGTACGAAACTTGGGTGGCCATCCTCAAGAGCTGCGGAGGGGGATGACAGCATAGAGCTCCCATCCACCCAAACAGACGCTTCAGCTGGTACACTAAAACCCAGACGCAACAAGCTTGCGACTGGTGCCGAGCTTCAAGATGGACGGGTCAAATACACATCGGCAAAGTCACTGTCAAAGATGCAATCACTTCGAAAAGGTCTAATAGTGGCTCTACTCCTCGACCTGGATACACCAAGCAGTCTGGATGAACTTTGGGCAATAAATAAGCCAGCGCTGGCAAAGATATTGTGGACCATGGTGTGCCACTCATTTCACCCCTGCACAACTGATCTAGGCGGCTAACGAGTCATTTATAGCACCAAAAGGGTGCTCGGCCAAGAATCTCCCTTCAGCCCGGAGCCATCTTTACCAATGCCTCAGCCTCCGTGGCATCGCGCCTTAGTCATGGTGTTACAGTACGTGACTCTAGCCATCGGTCGGGTATAGTTCAACCTCATTTCAGAACTGTGCAGGATATCAGCTGTCTGGGCCATGAACAAGATGTTGGCGAGGAGTCTTCAGACAGCTCAGATCACAGCTATGATGCGCTCACAAATGAAATGTCTGGTGATGATGGGGAGTCGTCAATGTCCGTTTCAGGCAATACTATGGAGGAAAGTGGGCCTTTTGGATCCGGATGGACAGAGCTCTCAATGGCAGAGGCTATCATGAATTCTAACCCTTCTAGAGATGCCCTTCAAGCCCTGCAAAGGTCAACAAAAGTGATCCTGGCGGTGTCCCGACTACGGGTGGGACTACAAGCACGTGACTATGCTGATGCTCCGAATGCCGACTCGGAACGTCTTTTCTACCGCAGTTTTGAAGGAATGACTGACGAACAGCTTATTGATGAGTTGTTAAACTCTGTTAGTGCACTATCCTTACGTCTATTATTTAGAGCACTCACTCCTCTCTAGAGTCTCAACAACGATTGGGCAAACCAAGCTGCTACCAAGATATTGGAAGCAGCTGCCAGTCGTGACCGCAACGTTGACGAAATTAGCCCAAATGAGGAACTTGAAGATGCTCAACTTCCCAAGGCCCTACCAAGGGCAAGCAGGAAGGAACGTGTGGTACTTGGGCGAATGACTCTGGCAGAAATTTGGATTGATATGTCCAAGACAACTCTACCCTCTTGGATTGGCCGTGCACCACCAGGCTAGGTGACGGAAGGCATGGAAAACTTAGCGCTGATCAGTGGCGCACTGCCTGCACTGTTAACCTTGTTGTTACTCTTGTGCGTCTCTGGGGGCTGAAATCTCCGAACGATCGCCAATATCGCATGCTCATGAATTTCATGGATCTCGTCATGGCATGCAAGCTAGCAATGAATCGAAGGACAACACCTGAACACATTGAGCGGTTTCAGCTACACATGCATCGGTATTTGGAGACTGCAAAAGAGCTCTATGTGTATAGTTCCTTGACCCCTAATCACCACCTTTCGCTCCATCTCCCTCGACTGTTTGAGAATTTTGGGCCACCACACGCTTGGAACTGTTTCGTTTTCGAACGCTGCTTACGATGGCTGAAGTTTATCAAAACAAGCAACAAGTTCGGTGAGTTTCAATCGTATCAGGTTGGGTTTATTGCACCGCTGACATGTGCATTGACTAGGCGAACTAGAACAGACACTTTTGACACGATTTTGCATGTCACAGGAAGTTAGGATCCTGATGCAAAGTACGGTTCTACCAGATGCTCTGAGCGATCTCCAACTGGCTTTTTCGAAGGCCCTCAATGGTGACTCTCGTGGGACATTCTGGAATGACCTGTGGGCTTTCACTCCAGAGGAAAATTTCCCAATGCCCACAAACTTGAAGGAGGTTCCGCTCCTGTCATGCATCCGGGAGAATCTCACAAAGGGACTTTTGGGTGGCATTCCTACAAAACATTGCCCATCGGTGTGCTTGACACAGGAATCCTTCAGCTTCCGTGGAATGCACTTCTCCATAGCAACTAATTCGTTGGGTAATAGCTATGTTGTATTCAACATGAACGCTGGAAGCGGTGAATCCTGGTTGGCTGGATCGATCATGACAATCTTCTATCTTCCGACTGAAGGGACAACACGAGGCCCTTTCTTTATCATCAGGCCATATCTACCTTTGAATACAGCGGATGCACAGTTCGATCCTTACCGCAAATTTTTATTTGTAGCAGGTCAGCTGGTTTATGAAGAATGTGGGGACCTATTGATCTGCACGCCCGATGAGCTGGTGTGTCACTTTGCGCACACACCCTACAAATCTCCGAACATATCAAAGCCCTGCATCCATGCATTGCCACTCGATCGAGTTTGTACTAGCTTCCTGATATCCTTCTCAAAAGTTAAAACTAATTATTTGGAATTATAGGAATAGGCCAAACATATTGTAGTGAGTCTCACAACCTGCGAGTGAGCTCGGAGAGGAGAGTAAGCCCAAATAATACTTGGTCACAGGGATTCACATAGTGATAATCAATGGTCCAAGGATGGAAGCGATGATGGGGCGATCAAGAAAGAGGCACATGGTTGGGGATCATGCGATCATGCCTAAGATAATGTGACAATATTGTCTATATTCTTTTGCTATATGTATATACGGTGTCGCGGTGTCTTTCCCTTACTCTCGCTAGCTCAGTATATGTCTCACTGTTCTTGTTCCTTGTGGTGCTTGAAACAAATGAGGCGCAACGACACATTCTGGGCTCCACACCCTCACGCCCTTCGTCCTGTCTTCCTGTCTTCCCCTCGTTCAGTTATCTTCATGTCCTTGGGCACTTCGACGTTGCTGTTCCGGGCGTAGTGGGATGCTCACCCAGTCACCCTACACCCTGGGGGGTTGAAATCTTGACCGTCCTCAATCAAGGTGTTCGTCGGGTTCGGGGGTGTTTTCCGCATCAGCGGCATCTTGTGCGACCGTGGTAATAAGGTCGTCACAGTCCGAAATGCGAGTGACAGGGATGGAGGTGTGAGGACAGGTGAAGCTAACTTAGCAACGATGCGAAAGGCTGCGCAACCAAAATGGCGCCATCTAACTCGGCAAGTCGATATGCTCCATCCATCATGAACTCTCCGGACTACCATGGGGCCAACATAGCGACGTTTCGTCTTGCGGCTCTTGCCACCGAGGTCTGACTCTACCACCAGCATCGAGTGGCAAACAGACGGCGACCTTGTCCAACAAAGGCTAGCAGGGAGCAGCTTGAAACAGATCGCGGGGTGCGCGGCAGGTGGTGTCACAGCGACTACAAGTGAAGAGGTTAACACAAAGAAAAAAATATTAAAGGGAGATAGGAGGGTTCTCCTGAAGGTCACGGCAACTCGGACGACCAGGAAAGAGAAACCCGTCGTAGCGGCGGTGGTTTTTGGGGTTGGTCGCCGCTGTCAATTGCCTTGATGGACGCCGAATCAAAAAACTCAGTGCTGCTTGCTGCTCCGCTGAGTGTCCGACCAAGCCGCGGCTTGAGGCCTGAGACCCGAGACCAAGCCGTGAGCTCGGCCAACCTCGCGATTGCCGACAAGGGTGGCGGCTTCTGGATGATCGACGCGATGGACCCGCCAGCGGACCATCATTGACCGTGGAGTGCAGATGCCGTGCGCATGAGGGAACGACCCTGACGAAATTTGGCCGGTCGAGTCAAACCCACTACTGGGGAGGCTAGCAACCGGGACGACGAAGGAGCCGCTCGCGTGCAGCTTGAGCCAGTAGAGTTGCCAAACGTCGAGCTCGGTGGGCTGAGGTGGAGAAGATGGAGGGCGCCGTGCAAATCGCAGGCGTCGAGGAGGACATGGGTTCTCGCGCCGACGAGGGCCCCAGCAGTTTGGGGCACGATCCCGAGTCCAAGGGCGAGGTGGCTGACCAGGAGGGACCACGACTGCGCACGGTCGAAAGCAATGTGCAAGGCCAACTGGCCTGCACACGGACGATCGACCGATGCGGAGCAGGCTGCTCCGAAGACTGCCGCTACCCGTGGTCTTGAGGGGGCGCCTCCTCGGGAGGAGGGTGTCGCATCGCCGAGGGGGCCCAGGGCCAGAATCAAGGGCGCGGGCGATGTCGCCGCAATCTACAAAGACGGCCTGCTAACACATAGTCAGTTCTAGGGCACCAAGGATATGAGTGCCCGCTCACCTTCCCATCCTAAGCCACGAGCTCAGTGGCAATCTTCGGGATTTCGGGCCCACGGAGTCGAGAACGAGGGGGAGCATCCGGGCGTCGTCGTGGCAGAGAGGAAGCATCTTGATTCACCGGTCACGCCGGAAAATCCCCAGACCCGTGACAGCGGATCCCTAACCAGGGGGGAGAGATCGACAGCCGTGACGAGGCCAGAGCCAGAGTCAGCATGCGAAGGGGGCGGGGATGAAGGAACAAAGGGAGCGGTCAAGCGGACTAGCCAAGACGGGAGAACAGCAGACGCCGGAGGTCATGTGAGGGAGGATTGGTTGGATTGGTCGCCGTCTTTTCATCACCGGAGGTGCGATCCCGCTTGTCCCAGGGGCTTTGCGGTCGCATCCGGGATCCCCTGCCCAGGGGGTTTCCCCTTCCGTCGCTTGGTCAGCGCCGTCAGCGGTCCAACCCGACCCCTGCTTTGGTTGGCCTGAGGTTTCTTAGATGACAGGCTGGGCCAAAGCCATCACTCATGCTTGTATATGTGGAAAAAAATAAATCTATTACAATAAGGTGATTAAGGTGACCAGATACATTAGACACTACACAAGGTAACTATCGAGTAGGAATATGATACACAAAATATCACCCCACACGTTTGCGTGCGAGGGGGTGTCGGGGTGGGGTCGCGGGCAGGCGCTCTTGCACGCACCCCCCGCCGCGTTTGCGTGCGAGGGGGCATGGGTGGTCGCGGGCGGGCGCTGCTGCACGCACTCCCCGCGTGTGCGTGCGAGGGGACGTGGGTGATCGCGGCGCTGTTGCACGCACACCCCGCGTTTGAGTGCAAGGGGGTGTCGGGGCGGGGGTCGCGGCCGGTTTATCGCATGCACTCCCCACGTGTTTGCGAGCGAGAGAGGCGTCGGGGTGGGGCGGCCGGGCCCTGTTGCACGCACACCCCGCGTTTGCGTGCGAGGGGGTGTCGCGGCGGGGGTCGCGGCCGGTTTGTCGCATGCACTCCCCATGCGTTTGCGAGCGAGAGAGGCGTCGGTGGGGCGGCCGGGCCCTGTTGCACGCACACCCCGCGTTTGCGTGCGAGGGGTGTCGCGGCGGGGGTCGCGGCCGGTTTGTCGCATGCACCCCCCACGCGTGTGCGAGCAAGAGGGGCGCTGGGGTGGGGTGGGCGCGCGCTGTTGCACGCACACCCCAAGCTTGTGTGCGAGGGGGTGTCGCGGCGGGGTCGCGGCCGGATTGTCGCATGCAACCCCCACGCGTGTGCGAGCGACAGGGGCGGGTGGGGCGGCCGCGCGCTGTTGCGCACTCAAGCGTTCGCGGCCGGATTGTCGCATACAACCCCCACGGGCCCACGCGTGTGCGAGCGAGAGGGGCGTCAGGGTGGGGCGGCCGCGCGCTGTTGCGCGCTCACGCGTTTACGAGCGCGCTTTCGAGTCTGAGGATGAGGCGGTCGAGGCACCGTGGCCGCGCATGGTCGGGGCCACGTGCAAGGCCAACTGGCCTGCACAAAAGCGACCGACCAAGCGGGCGCGAGACCCGAAGTGTTGACGAAGAGCCCCACTCTGGGGGGGCCAACGCTTGTGGTCTTGAAGGGAAACCTCCTTGGGAGGAGGCCGTCGTGTCACCAGGAATGCCCGGGGCCTGAGGCGAGGGCGCGGGTGATGTCGCCACGTGCAGCGAAAGACGACCTGCCCAACCCTGTCAGTTCCAGGGCACTAAAAAAAGTGGGTGCCCACTTACCAGATAAGTCGTCGCTGCAGGGGGCTCGTCATGGCAGGGGGCGGGGTCGTCAGAGGCCGTCACCAGAGGGGTCGTCAGAGGGAGCCGTCGTCGTCGAGGTCGTCGCAGGCGTCGGAGGGAGCGTCGTAGGAGGAGGTCGTCGTCCGGGGGGGTTGGAGGGGGCGTCGTCGGGGGGGTGACGGTCACGTGCACGATGGCACGGACTTTCGGGTGGACGAAATCGACCTGTTGCTGGGTGAGGCTGACCCAGATGAAGATAAGGCCACTTACGCACATCCTGAGGGTGTGGAGGTGGCAGATTTGCTGGACGAGCCCCAAGTCTAAGGGCAAGGTCGGCCACAACTCCCCATGGTCAAAGCCATGTGCAAGGCCAACTGGCCTGCACAACGACGATTGACCGAGGCGGAGTGGGCCACTCTGGAGGCACTGTTGCCTTGGTGGAGCTGCTCAGGCTCAGGCCCAGGCTCGCAAGGGTGCAGGATGCAGAGCAGGCTGCCCTGAAGATGGCAGCTACCCATGGTCTTGAGGGAGCGATTGAGGGGGCGACTCCTCAGGAGGAGGGCATCACATCGCCAAGGGGGCCCAGAGCCAGAATTGAGGGCATGGACGATGTCACCACATGCTGCAAAGATACACAGCCCACAATATTCAGTCAGAGGGAGAGGGATGGGAGAGAGGGACTTGGACGGGACGAGAGAACCGATGCCCGAGGTCGGGTTATTGGTTGAATGGTCGGATTATTTCGGATTTATTGGTTGATTGGTCAGACTATTGGTTGATTGGTCGGACTATTGGTTGATTGGTCGGATTATTGGTTGATAGACTTGGTCTCACCCCGATCTCACCTTTCGACAAGCTCATGAATTCGTCCTCAGTAGCCTATTCACAAACATGCCCAGCCTCAATGCGGGGGTGTCTGTCCACGAAAATCGACAGTGCGTGTTCGCATGGATATTCCCCTGTGATGCCCCCTTCCGCCTGCACTTATTTGCGACGTCCATCAGGCAAGTCTCATGCCCTTCCTCTTTATTACCTTGTCTTGAAAAAGGGGACTGTGGATGCTGATTGAGTACCTTCCAGGCTTGACCCAAATTTGGCCACTATTTGGCCGCCTTCTTCAAATCCCAGCCAGAGATCCGTGACCTGCCCTTGCGCGTCCCTTCACGCTCCCACCATCAGGGGCGCTCCCACCATCAGCGCTCCTCACCTCAAGAGCTTGGCTCAATAGATGTCGACCGGGACACCCTTGGTGAGGTACATGCCCCGTCCACCTGAATCTGCCTACACTATTTTTCGGTCAACTGATCGGATCGTGCCAAGGTAATCACCACGTGCCCCATGCAGGGCATCTCCTCTCCCTGCTCTCGGAGCATGGCTACCGCGCACTCAAAGTCCTCGCACGCACCTCGACGCCCGCTCGGCGCCTGACCATCCTTATCGTCGATGCGTCCGCACCAAGTGCAAGCTCTTCTCGCAGCTTGCTGCACGCCTGCCGGACCTCGAGGCGCTCCATGTCGTCGCCCTCGTGCAGAACTCCTCTCATCAGCCCTCTCCAGCTCTTGAGCCATGCGAATCCACTTGGTCATCGACCCCAAGCGCAGGCCGCCTTCTCGTGCAGCTTGGGAACCCCAAAGCATCCATCCTACCATCTGCTGGTCCCGTATCTTCATTTGATCAGCATAGTCTCAAAGAAGAGGCACCCGCCACTGGGCCAGTCAGAGTCCAAGGCGGCATCACACCCACTTCCCCCCAAACCCACACAGACCTATGACCAAAGCCAATATGGTCAATGGCCTCGGTACCATTTCCAAGTCTGGGACGAAGGTATAGTCGGCCAGCTATTTCTACATTTCACATGCTCATGGAGGCGCTCAGCTCTGGGGCAGATATCTCCATTATTGGCCAGTTCGGTGTCGGATTCTTTTCCCTACCCCTCGTCCTCTTCCTCACTCGCCAAGGCCGGCTCTGCTTCACGACGAAATGCAAGGCTCGGCGAACGGCCAGGGGGTTGGTGATGGTGGTGGTACTGGCAGCGGGGGTCCGACGCCCCAGCCTCTGCCGCCGCCATCGAGGCTGCGTTCGCACAACTTGCTCACCGGCGCATCTGCACGCCCCCACTCACGAGCAACGTCTGCCAAGCCTGATCCCGCACCGGTGGGGAGCGGAACCGGAAATGGGAATCCTGCTGGCCATGTCAACAGCAATAATCGGTCACTGAATATGACTGACGGAATATGACTGACGCGTTGAGCTACCTGGACGCGGTCAACAAACCAGACATGTACAACCACTTTCTGGATATAATGAAGGACTTTAAAAGCCAGACGTACGTCTGTCCTCTCTATTTGCCCTCCCTGTCTCTCCCACTCCCCCAACGATGTCGACGAGCAGCGCATCCGGGAGTCTACGGCTGCCAGTGGTGGCACCTTCGCCATCACCCTTGACACTGTCAGCCCACCGCTTGGTTGTGGGACTGAAGTCCGCCTTTATCTGAAGGAGGATCAGGCGGAGTACCTCGTGTAGAAGCATGTCGAGGATATTGTCACGAAGCACTCCGAGTCATCTCCTATCCTATCCAACGCGTTGTCACCAAGGAGGCTGAAAAGGTGTGTCAGATGTTTGCTATAGTCGATAGTCATCGCTATTCATGACCCGTCACAGGAGGTCGAAGCTTGCCGCACTCCCGCCTCACCATGGGGCACCTTCCACCCCCTCAACACCGCAGGCGCCGCCTGGCGCTGGCTCGTGCCCTACCGCATACACGAGGCTGAGGTCACCGCCCAGGTTCTTCGCGCCGTCCTCGTCCAGCTGCGTCGCAGCTGAAGGGGTTTGATGGCCACACGCTTGAGTCTGTCTCAAAGGAAGGGCAACGAGAAAACGGGCCGCAAGGAGGGGGCCAAGTCATACCAGGATCTATACAAAGTTACTAAGGATGCTTGGGGAAGGTTGAGAAGATGATGTGCTTGGCTAAGTTGGCTTTGAGGGTGGACGATGACAGCGAGGAGGATGGATTGGTCCCCATCAGCTATTTAGTGTACACTTGTGAGAATGCAAATTATATTTGAAAAAGGTTTGGCTGAGTGTGAAGGCGGTTAGGCAGGTGGGCCTAACTTAACGGAGTTCGAAATGTAAAAAGAACGTGGTCACGGGCGGTCGACCGCCGACCGCCGGCCGCTCGCATCGTTGATTTTGTTTCATCTCCTCACACTTCGCGAACGAACAAACGAACGAACGCAACGCACCCACGCACGAACGCACGAATGCCGCACATGCTCCCCACGCTATTCATTTGGCCTCCCTCACTCCACCTTGACCAACAATTCCCATTTTGATGTCTCAGTGGTGGAGGCTGCTGGTTGTGGCGTATTAGGGGGCCTGCCAGCCCCTGAATCGACCCCAGTGGTCTCTGCTGCTGTATTCATTGCGGCCTCCCTCACACCACCTTGACCGACAATTCCCAATGATGTCTCAGTGGTGGAGGCTGCTGGTTGTGGCGTATTAGGGGGCCTGCCAGCCCCTGAATCGACCCCAGTGGTCTCTGCTGCTGTATTCATTGGGCCTCCCTCACACCACCCTGACCGACAATTCCCATGATGTCTCAGGGGTGGAGGCTGCTGGTTGTGGCGTATTAGGGGGCCTGCCAGCCCCTGAATCGACCCCAGTGGTCCCTGCTGCTGTATTCATTGTGGTGTCCGTCACGCCACCTTGATAAACCCCATGATGTCATGCCACCGAGATCAGAATCATCAGAGAGCCGGTAGAGGTGCTAGCCTTGCTCATGCCAGTGTCAGAAAGTAAGAATGCTGTCTTGGTGGCTTTTCATCCCAACTAACAGCCTTCCTTGGCCCAGGAAAATGCTATGCTTTGACCTTACAGCTGACGTTGAAGAGGGGCTGAAGTGGAGGGCAGGTTTTGGTTCCCACTCTCCAAAACTTCCGCGTGAATCGTATCAGCCCAAAAGTCAAGCGTCCCGTAAGCATGGCCGTCAACCAGGTGGTCAATCCAGCGCCCATCTCCCACCCGCTGTTGAGGTCGCCTGTGTGTGAAGTGGGGTGTGCTCCTTCACCACTGCGTATGGCCGTATGCTGCCGTATGACGGGATGTCGTGGGAACTGCAAGTACGCAGCGCGAGGACCTTCGCTGCCCGTGCACGCCGCTATCCAGATGCAGCGAGCTTAACCAAAAGCCATCACCCTCTGCCCCAACGAAAACCCCACCAACTGCCTTCGAAATTATCTGCCCATTCACCCCCATTTCCTCCCTTCGCCCTGTAGTAGCGTGGTGGGTGCCCACCACACCCACTCTTAAGTCGACCTGCCATGCTACGCTCCTCACCCCCTCAACGCACTCCCACCTCACGCTGCGCTGCCAATTCCGCGAGCGCGGTCTCCGGAAGCCTTGTTGCTCGCTTTCCACAGAATGACATGTGCGTCGACGCTGTGCACTTGTCAGGCGCTCCCCTCTCTAATTTATCCCTCAACCTTCTTCTGGCACCCTCTACTGCCGCCCCCGCATTCATCGCCCCTCCGCCTTCAGACCCCATTCGCTCCCTTCCACCTGAACATCCCCACCCACCTGTCCTCGTTTAATCTCAACTTGACGATTGACCGCCGTCCCCCCCCCAGTGGAGCTTGAGCCTCCTCAAGGCACGGCACGGCAGTCCCTGCCCATCTCGAGAGCCTATTGGGCAACCAAATTCCGCATACCGGCCATCGCGGGGTCACCAATAAGCGCCGTTACCAACCCCACAGCTAGCTGATCGATCCCATCCACCTCCAGCCGTCCAGGGTACAAGCCTGAGGCCCATGGCTACAAGCACGAGCCGTCCCGGACTGAAGAGCCCGGTTGGGTCTGCGCCCGTGATGGAATGGAGCCATACCCATGCCCTCCACCGCCGCCACTGCGTCAACTATGTCCCTGGCTCATCTCCGAGAGCGCTGCCACCGGGTTACGCCTGCGACCGATGACATCGTCTCATTCCGGCCCCGTTCTATCACCCCCTGGGCCGATGCCACGAGCGTGCATTCCAGAGCGATGATGTCGTGGACAGAGCCGTCATTGATATGCCTCAATGCTTTCTAAGCTGTATCACACCGATGTCGTATGCGGTAAGGGGCTGGCCAGAGATCCGATGAGGTGGGCAGGTCCAGAAAGGATGCAGGGAGGAGCGTGACGAGCAGCGTGTGGGCACGTGGGAACCCACCGTCCGGGCAACCGTCGAGTTCTTCTGCAAGAGTTTGGAGAGCCCCTGGCTCCTCCGCTATGATGAGGTCCGGCATACCGCCCAGCACATCTGCAGATGCCGCGCGTCGAGGGCAGGTCCAGAAGGGGTGCAGGGAGGGGCGTGACGAGCAGCGTGCGGGCGCGTGGGAACTCACCGTCCGGGCAACCGTCGAGTTCTTCTGCGAGAGTTTGGAGAGCCCCTGGCTCCTCTGCTTATGATGAGGTCCGGCATACCGCCCAGCACACCTGCAGATGCCGCGCGTCGAATGGCAGCTCCGCTCCTGGCTGGTCCGGCGGCGGGCGTACCAGAGTCAGGATCTGGCAGAGGGGCACTCGACCGCTGGCCCTTCCCTTGCGTCTCCGGCTGCGGCCTCTCCCTGCAAGCTAGCAGCTCCGGCTCGCAGACCCACCCTTGACCTCGTGGGTACCCCTGCCAAACAGCGCTTCGCTGGCGGTGTCGAGCACTGGGTAATGGTTTCCTGCTGGTCCTTTGAGGTCCTCGATCTGCTTGTAGAGCCACCCGCTGCTGAGCACTCGTCGTTCGTTCCACCACTCGCACGGCAGGCGCTCGCTCTCCTTGTCGACATGAAATCGTCCCGCTCCTCGTCCCAAACGAGGATCGACTTGCGCCGGCCGCCCTGGTGTTCGAAAGTCCAACCCATAGGGCTGGAAAAAGACCGGCACCGGACTGGACTGCAACCGGTACGGACCGGACCATGGGTTCGGTTTCCCGACATTTCCGCGGAAAGCGGCTGCCTGCAGTCGGTGCTTTGGGCTTACAGTTGGGCTTACAGTCACAGCCACAAACAAGACTTCAACCACGCTCAACAGCAACTGAGCTTGAGCGGCTGCCCGGGGTGACGCTCCCCCCACCCCTTGTCCATGCTGGCTTTGGCTTCAATGTCTTCAATCCTCAATCGGTTTGCCGTTGCGGTGATGGCCTGAGGACGTCCAGGCTTGGTTTCAGGTGCGTGTCGCCATGGTCGACCCCTGACTGAAGTCTTTTGGTCTTGGCAGGTGCGCTTTGTGGTGTGCGGCAGCGCTGCGCACGCTATCGGCTCGGCGGGCCTCAGTGCCCCTTCAGTGTTCGCTTATACCCTTCCAGGGCGGCTCTCCCTCAACGTCCCGGGTGCCCCTGGGTGTGCGTTGGCTTCTGGCTCGGTCGTGGCTCGGTCGCATTCCTTTGCACAGGCCAGTTGGCCCTGCCCCTGGTTTCGACCGTGCGCTGTCCTGCAGCCTCCAGTCGACCGCAGCGCTTGCAAGTGCACGCTCCAGGTCCCTTGGGTCTTTGGGAGCGTCGGAGTCGCCGCGTGCGGGATGTGCGCCATCGGCCGTCGCTCGCGCTCCCCCTCCCTCGTCTGCTTCTTCTGAAGGTGCACCGGGCAGTCCCACGCTGGGCATGCCATGAGGATTGGTTGGGAGTCGTGCGGATTGAGGGTCGGTCAGGCGACAGCCTGCTCGCAGCTCACTAATGGTAGGTTGCTTTACTCCCCTCGAGGAGGGCTGACGCCCAGAAATAGACGTCTTGCTCCTCGATAATGGTACCCGGTCAGGGCCATGAATTGCAGCCTCGCCTTTCGTTGAGATCAAGCCGCCGCACCTGACGAGCGTGGCCTTTGGGCTTCGGATCAACGCCATTTGGTGCCTGAGCAATTGGGCCCCTCATGTACAAGGCTACAGGCTGGGGAGTTCGGGAAGTCGCCCGTGCGTGGCTCCGGGGCCGGTCCTCTGGCCGGGTCGCGCTGTGCGTTCCTTCAGCGGCTCCTCTGTCTCTGCGGGAGCTCGGGCGTGTTCGTGTAGGGCAGGCTCGGGGGTTCTACAGCCCTATTTGGTGGCAGTACGCTGTATGGCAGCTCCAAGTCAGCGCTGCTGTCTTGCTCTCTGGTAACGCGCGCTTGCGTATGGCTGACTGGGGATCATTTCAGGCTTGCCTTTTTCAAGGTGGCAGGTGGGCGACTGGCTCGACTGTCGCATTTTCATCCAGCCCTAAATTGTGCACCATGAATGCAACGCATACAAAGCACCAGGCTTAAGGTAAGGTTCTAAGGCCGCAGGGTCAAGGGGTATTTCAGTACAAGAGATAGCCGCGCGTTGGGCTTGGAATCAGGCGAAGTGGCGCCGGATCAGAGCACTCGGAGCGCGGGCGCTCCGACTACGCACGAACAAGGCACAACAAGGCACCTACCTCATGGTCGACCCAAACCATCATCCTCCGCCCCAACAAAAGGCTGCTGATTCACCCCCAAACCTGTCCGCTCGCTCATTTTTCTGCATTTCGTCCCCTCGTTTCGTCTCTTCGGTCTCGACTTTCCTTAGCACGACACCACCGCCACCCGCCCTTGACATCGCCAGCGTGGCTAGACCGCGGCCGCGTTCGTCGTCGACAAAGCGCCATCACAGCAACACGTGTCGGGGTTCACTCAAGCCGACCGTCCCTCTCATCAACCCCACCCTCAATCGCGCTCATTCCTTTTCCGCCCCTGCCTCTGCAACAGTTTGCTCCGCCTGGACCTTCTTAGCCAGACCCCGGGCATGATCCTCTCTTGTTTTGTTTATTTTCACGCTCTAGATTTCTTGCTTTCATAGACACCGTTGGCCGCCCTCGTCGCGCGCACAGCACCGACGATCACCGATGCCGACTTGCCCGGTTTCAGTTTCCTTTCGACTCTGCGTTCCCCCTCGTTCTCGCTATGATTTCCCCATTTTCTTACCCCCTCTCTTACTCGTCGTCTCCCATGATTACAAAGTAGGTACTGGACTGCATGTATATAAACTCACGGGCTAGCTACCTCGGACATTATGTGATCGAATCCCCTACCGCCCGCTACCTACCCTCTCGAATCGTGACCCACGCTTCGTGCCGCCGTGCACTCTACTCCCCTTCTTCTTTGTGTGGCCGTCTGCTCTGCACCGCACCGCCGTGCACATCCCCCCTTCGCTCCTTGCGCCGCGCCGCCGTGTGCATCCCCTTTCGCTCCCTTGCCCTCGCCGCCGCGCGCCCCCTTCGTCGTTTCTCGCTCTTACCCCCTTCGTCGTCTCTCGCTCTTGCCCCCTTCGTCGTCTCTCGCTCTCGCCCCCTTCGTCGTCTCTCGCTCTCGCCCCGTCTCGTGCCCCGCGTCTCGCCTCGTGTCCGCGCTCGTATTCTCCCTCTAGCGTCGTGCCGCTGTGCACACCTCTCATCTCATTTCGACAACCCTTTCCTCTTCCCTCCCCTCCTCCTCTCACAGTTTACTAACTTCCTCCCCTTTTGGGATGACGTTGCCGAGCACTCGCAGCACGCCAATTAACCCTTCATCAGGCATCGTCATTTAGGTGTAGTTATACAGCCGTTGCCACTAGTACTATCAAACACCTATTCCATTCAATCTATGCCTACACATGTACTGCCACTGTATGTCCATAAATGTGAACAGAGCATAATGATGTCAGTTCAGCGCCCCAGTTGCTATGAATGTGAAAGACAATAACTCCAAAATCAATACCCCATGACGCCACCTCAGTATTGACAGGGAATCCTTGGCGTAGAGATTGAGCAGTGATGTCGAATTCAATCTTGGCCAAAGGTAAAAAAATTCCGGCCTTTGACATGGGAAATGGCGGCACCCTGGTGAGGGTGGAAGTGAATGCATGTCGAGTCTGGAAATAGATCCTCCGGTTCGCCTCCCCATCCACCAAGCCCCAGACTGTGATTTGGCGAGGAGCACAAGACAGGGAGGCCGTCAAATTTGAAGGCCAGTGCCGTATCACAACATGGGATGGCATAAGATTTGGTGCGTCAAGCACAACACCAAATGTCCCTGCATTTCCATGAAATGACCAACATGTGCCTGCTGAGTCACCTAAAGCAGTGGATGGAGGAACCGACGCAAGACCTGGCGTTGTTAGTTTAGGAGATACTATGGCACCTGTCTTCAAGGAGGCAAAATCATGCCCAAATGGAATGATATGCGAGAAGATGGTTTGATGCCAATCACATCTTATGCCAGATTGGAGGATAATGCCAGTGACCGGTGAGGGGAGGGCACAGACAAGGTGCTGTTCCACTGAGTGGACAATATTTGAAAGAAAGTAGCTGATCATAAGGCAACAGAGGATGTGAGAAGCCCTTGAAAGCCAGGTCTGCATAGTATGCATATATGAGCAAGCTATGGAGATGACACAACAGTACTGGAGAACTCACAGACATGGGAGTAAGAATGGTGGCTGTGGAAATACCCCAGAATGAAGGGGATATAGTCTCATTGTTGTGATCTGGTGCATTGGGATTGGCTTTTACTGCTAGAAGCCCCAGAAGGATGAATATTAGACAAGTGATAACTACCACCATATGCAAGCTGACGTACTGGGGCTATTGGTGCTGAATGTGATAGCATCAGGTTCACCCACACGGAACTGAGAAGCAGTGAATGAGATAGGAGGTGGTTTGCGGAGGCGTAACATGAGGGGGAGAGAGCAAGCAACGGAATGCCACACAGGTGCTGTTTCGTAGGGATCAGCGCGGGTTTTCTCCCATGTGGGTCACGGGTACTAACGGTTGCCCATCTATCAGACACGTACCCTCAGTCGGACATCTTGAATTTCTCATTCAATTCTCACTCAATTGCCACAAAATTTTAAATAACATATCTTGTACGCTCTCTTAACACAATCCAATGTTTTTTTTTTGATGGAAATCGTGCTGTATCGTGAAAAGAAGGAAATTGCGGTTCGTCACGCTTGCCGACCAATGCCATGTCGGAGTTTCTATCCTCACGAAAAGTCGCACGGGCATCCAGGCAAATTGGTGATGGCAAGGGGGATTGCACCGGAGGCCTGATCGAGGTGCGATCCCGCTTGTCCCAGGGGCTTTGCGGTCGCATCCGGGATCCCCTGCCCAGGGGGTTTCCCCTTCCGTCACTTGGTCAGCGCCGTCAGCGGTCCAACCCGACCCCGGCTTTGGTTGGCCTGAGGTTTCTTAGATGACAGGCTGGGCCAAAGCCATCACTCATGCTTGTATTTATGTGGAAAGCAATAATCTATTACAATAAGGTGATTAAGGTGAACAGATACATTAGACACTACAGAGACAAGGTAACTATCGAGTATGAATATGATACACAAAATATCATAAACACCCACGCGTTTGCGTGCGAGGGGGTGTGGTGAGGTCGCGGGCAGGCGCTGCTGCACGCACTCCCCGCGTTTGCGTGCGAGGGGGCGTCGGGGGTGAGAGGCCGCGGCGGGGCGCTGTTGCACGCACCCCACGTTTGTGTGCGAGGGGACGTGGGTGATCGCGGCCGGGCGCTGTTGCACGCACACCCCGCGTTTGAGTGCAGGGCGTTTGTCGCATGCACTCCCCACGCGTTTGCGAGTGAGAGGAGCGTCGGGGTGGGGCGGCCGGGCCCTGTTGCACGCACACCCCGCGTTTGCGTGCGAGGGGGTGTTGGGGCGGGGGTCGCGGCCGGTTTGTCGCATGCACCCCCCACGCGTGTGCGAGCAAGAGGGGCGCTGGGGTGGGGCGGCCACGCGCTGTTGCACGCACACCCCACGTTTGCGTGCGCCGTGCGAGGGGGTGTCGCGGCGGGGTCGCGGCCGGATTGTCGCGTGCAACCCTCACGCGTTTGCGAGCGAGAGGGGCGCTAGGGTGGGCGGCCGCGCGCTGTTGCGCACTCACGCGTTTACGAGCGCGATTTCGAGTCTGAGGGCGAGGCGGTCGAGGCACCGCGGCCGCGCATGGTCGGGGCCACGTGCAAGGCCAACTGGCCTGCACAAAAGCGACCGACCGAGCGGGCGCGAGACCTGAAGTGTGTGTGTTGATGAAGAGCCCCACTCTGGGGGGGCCAAAGCACTTGTGGCCTTGAAGGGAAACCTCCTTGGGAGGAGGCCGTCGTGTCACCAGGAATGCCCGGGGCCTGAGGCGAGGGCGCGGGCGATGTCGCCACGCGCAGCGAAAGACGACCTGTCCGACCCTGTCAGTTCCAGGGCACTAGAAAAAGTGGGTGCCCACTTACCAAATAAGTCGTCGCTGCAGGGGGCTCGTCATGGCAGGGGGCGGGGTCGTCAGAGGCCATCATCAGAGGGGTCGTCAGAGGGAGCCGTCGTCGTCGAGGTCGTCGCAGGCGTCGGAGGGGGCGTCGTAGGAGGAGGTCGTCGGAGGGGGTGGCGGCTGGAGGGGGCGTCGGAGGGGGGTGACGGTTGGAGGGTATCATTGGAGGGGGCATCGTCGGAGGGGGAGTCGTCGGAAAGGGCTTTGGCACTGACATGCTGACAGGTCACTCGAGGGAGGACGGGACGGGACAGGGACTCGGAAGAACAGACGCCCGAGGTCACGTGAGGATTGGTCAGGATTGGTCGGATTATTGGTCGATTGGTCGTGATTGGTCGGATTGGTCGGATTGGTCGAAAAGGAAAGACGAAGTTCCCTCATCCTCTCACTTTTTTTCTTTCGACATCACCTGGACGCCGCGTTGGGATCCGTGACTAGCGTGACTGACCATGTGACATTGGCTCCGACTGATCTCGCCGTCGGCATTGTTCGAAATGACCAATCGGCAGCATCCACTTTTGTCTCCCTCCCTCCAACCTCTCTTCTCCTCTCCGTCGACATCGCCATGTGATGTCAGACTCCTCTTAAGCAATCGCCCCAGACTACCTGAGAACGCTACATGCGTTCCATTCTTTTTGTTCTCCTAAAATAAGGAGGCTGCATGCAGCAACTTTTTTTATAAAGGCCAAGTCTGTCCTGCCAATTGGAGTCGATCGAACGGACGTCAACAACCAACACCACAGCAGCAACAACAACAACAGGTTCCCTCCCTCGGTATCCGCTCGGTGAAGCTCAAGATTCGATCGATTTGTCCGTTGCAGTGGTGGTCTGAGGGTGGTGCAGGCTTGGTTGCAGGTGCGTAGGTGTCGTCATAGTCGACCGCCCTCTCTGACTGGGCTGCAGTGATCTTGGCAGGTGCGTTCTGTGGTGCGCCGCAGTGTTGCGCACGCTGTCGACTTGGTGGGCCTCAGTGCCCCTTCGCTGTTCAGTTATGCCCTTGCAGGGCGGCTCTCCCTCGCCCTCTCTGGTGTGCGTAAGCTGCTGGCTCAGTGACGTGGCTCGGTCCCATTCCCTTGCGCGGGCCAATCGGCCCTGCACCTGGTTTTAACCGTGCGCGGTCCTGTGGCCTCGGAGTCGACCGCGGTGCTTGCGAACGCACGCTCCATGCCCCATGGGTCTTCAGGAGCGTCAGAATTGCTGTGTGTGCTGTGCGTGCCTTCGGCCATCGCTCGCGCTCCCCCTCCTTCGTCCGCTTCTTCTGCAAGTGCACCTGATGTCAGTTGTCCGCGAGGAGCTCGCCGCCTCCTCCCATTCCTCAATGCCACCGACCACGAAATTCATCAAAAGCCATCAGGATTCATATATTCATACAGTGAGTTTTCATTCATCTTCATTTTTCGGGTACCAAACAGGGCCACGCACGTCGCACCCCCGCCCCACCTGCATCGACGCCGCCGCCTCCCCGCGTTCCTTAATGCTGCCCTGCCAGCCTCGCAATTTGTCAAAGCCGGTCAAACCCATCAACGGTGAGTATTCATTTGTGTTCAGTTTTCGAAATTTCGGTTTTTTTTCGATACCAAACAGGGCCGCGTCGCACATTCCCCATCCCCCCTGACCTGCACAACCAACACCTTCAACGCCGCCGCCTCCTCCCATTCCTCAACGCCGCCGCAGCCAGCCTCGGAATTCGTCGTGGTGAGTAATCATTCACCTCCATTTTTCGAGTTTTCTAATTTTTTTTGATTTACCTGCTGCCTGTCGCTCGTCGCCCGTCGCCCGCCATTCCCCACCCCCTCTCGCTTGCAAATGCGAGGCTGCCCGACCACACCACACACCCAGTGAGTTTTCTTACATGTTTATATTTCCTTTTCTGACTTTTTTCGATACCAAACAGGGCCCCGACACCTGACACGTCGCCCGTCATTCCCCACCCCCTCTCGCTTGCAACCGCGAGGCCGCCCGGCCACTTCCCACACCCAGTGAGTATTCTTCATGTTCATTTCAACTTTTTCGATACCAAACAGGGCCCCGACGCCGCTCCCCACCCCCCTCTCCCCTACAACCGCGAGGCGTGCAACAACGCCCGGCCGCCTGGCCACACCCCACACCCCTCTCGCTGTGAGTATTCCTGATGTTCCTGTTTCGAGTTTTCTGACTTTTCGATAGCAACAGGGCCCGGCGTCGTTGCCCACCCCCACTCCCCTACAACCGCAAGGCGTGCAAAAACGCCCGCCCGCCCGGCCACACCCCACACCCCTCTCGCAGTGAGTATTATTAATGTTCATCTTTCGAGTTTTTTCTGACTTTTTTTCGATACCAAACAGGGCCACGACGCCATTCCCCACCACCGAGCCCCTACAACTGCGAGGCCTGCAACAACGCCCGCCTGACTGACCGTGTGCCCGCACTGTTGCTTCCTGCTCCCAGGGGGGGCTGTCAGGGCCCCCTTTTTGCAAGAGCTCCGGGCTCTGCAAAGGCTGTCGAGCCCCGCCCAAACCTCGCTGCTGCCACCCCATCTCTGTCTCTCTTATGCGATACTTTCTTGCTCACTGTAATTCTGTGTAATATGCTCCTTTATGTCAGTTTTTAATAATGCATGATGCTTTCTCTCATTGTCGCTCCTGCTGCATGCCTGGCGTCCGAGCTCCATGACGATTTCGCGTGAATTGTGTGTCACACTCATACGAATAATCAACTGAATCGTCACTCCACGTCGTCAGTCACACGGGTCACCGCTAGTGAAATTTAATGAAAGGCAAGTGCCGATACAGAACTTGAAGTGGGAAATCGAAGGAGTCCACGATGTCGCGGATCCGTTGAAATTGTTGGTGTGGGTCGTTAGTGGGCACCTGTAAAAATTCCATGTGAATCGAGACGATGGCAACTTCGCGCATCTCAACTGTGGCCAGAGAGGATCAGCGCTCAGCCCCAACCAAAAGTCCGTACCTAGAAATACCCACGGGCCCCTGGGAATCACCCAAGATTCCTTTGGACGCCTGTGGATCCTTTGTCTGAGGTATCTGAGGTATCCACAGGATCGGGGAAATGATCGAAAATGAGTTGAAATTTTGATATTGAATTCCTTCTCATGAAAATGGAAGGGAAGAGACCCAACGCAGACCCAACGCGTTGTGCCCGGGGTATCGCATACAGTGGGGCAACGCAAAGTTTGTCTCGATTTGTGACCAATGTGACTCCGGTCCCTGGCTTTCAACAACGCCATGACTCCAGACGACGACGACGACGACGACGACGACGACATTCAAGGCATTGAGCGATTTGTTGCTCTCATGGGAGAGCATTCGTGCAATCATGGTGAGTGATTGACTACAGTAATACCAGCCGAAAACTGCTGCGACTTGAATACATTGCTCCCGGCCAAGATCACCCCCATTGGCTAGGATGCTCCAGCCAAGAATCTGCACGACAGACCTCACAGAGGCCTCAAGGAGCCTATCAGCAAGTCCAGTCACTTAACTGAATGCCTCAGAAGACGTATTCTCAGCAGGAGGCCGAATATATGCACACACAATTCAAACTGAACTCAAGGATTCAAGAGCTCGTGTATGGCCCCGTTGTCGTATATATGTCAGTCCTTATCTCTTTGTTATACTGACCTGTTTTGTTCTTCCTCGCGTCGACAGAGCCTTTCCGCTCCGACTGCGACCACGACCTGGATCTGCCCGAAACTGGAGGTGATGGGCCTCGATGGGTGCACGGCGCTCGACTGGGACCCGCTGCGGTCCTTCGTCGAGTCTCGTCTACCCGCTCACGTCCGCACATACCCGCGGCAGGCCGTGCCACCTATGGTCGCCCTGCTCGCGCCAGCATCCTACTCTGCGTTTGCCTCGACGGCGACGACTACCACGACGACGCTGCACCAAGCGCACCCGGCCCCGCTTGGGTGCTCTCACTTGGTGCCACCAAACGTGTCGAGCTTCTCATGGCCACTGCGGCTGAAGAGCCTGCACAGGTACTTTTCATTCTCAATTTCTCACAACTTGCTTGACCGTGCTGTTTTCACCTAGCCACCATCAACTGTCACACATTGTTGCCCGAAGGAAGCATAATCGATCCCTCGACGTCGGCTTTGTCTTCAATGCTCAATCGGTTTGCCGTTGCGGTGATGGCTCGAGGTGGTCCAGGCTTGGTTTCAGGTGCTTAGGGGTCGTCATGGTCGACTCCCCCTTCTGGCTGAAGTCTTTTGGTCTTGGAAGGTGCATTTTGCGGTGTGCGGCAGCGTTGCGCACGCTGTCGGCTTGGAGGGCCTCAGTCCCCTTCGCTGTTTGCTTATACCCTCCCAGGGCGGCTCTCCCTCAACGTCTAGGGTGCGCGTTGGCTTCTGGCTCGGTGGCGGTGGCTCGGTCGCATTCCCTTGTGTGGGCCAGTGAATCCTGCGCCTGGTTTCGACCGTGCACGGTCGAGGGTTGGTCGGGTGACGGCCTGCTCGCTGCTCCCCAATAGTAAGTTGTTTTTCTCCCCTCGAGCAGACCTGACGCCCGTAAATAGATGTCCTGCTCCTCGATAACGGTGCCCAGTTGAGGCCACGAGTCGCTGCACGCGCTCTCGCCTCCGTCAGGATCAAGCTGTCGCGCCTGGAGAGCGTGGCCTTCGGGCTTCGGATCACCGCGGTTTGGTGCCCGAGCGATTGGGCTCCGCGTACACAAGCTGGGGGGGGTCAGGAGGCCGCCCGTGCGTGGCTCCGGGGTGCTTCTTGACCTCCGGTCCTCTGGCCGGGTCGCGCAGTGGGTTTCCTCGTTTCAGGACGACTTCGGCGGCTCCCCTGTCTCTGCGGGAACTCGGACATGTTCGTGTGGGACAGGCTCTGGGTTCTACAGCCCTATTGGGTGGCGATGCACTGTGCGGCGGTGGCTCGAAGTCAGCGCCGCTGCATTGCTTTCTGGTAACGCGTGCCTGCGCATGACTAACTGGGGAACACTGCAGGTTTGCCTTCTTCAAGGTAGCATGCATGGGAAATGACGCGTGGGACCGGCTCGACTTTGGATGGAATAGCAAGGCGCATGGCCCCGAACGCTTGCGGGTCAACGAGAGGATCTGTGCCCTCCTCGACTCTCGCATTTTCATCGGCGGCCTCAACCTCCACCTCCTCCACTTCGACTAACCAGTCATCCCAGGCACCCAGCAAGTCTTCCGATTCCGCGCTTGCAAGCTGCGCTGCGCGTCTTCTCCCTCGTTCGGGTCATCTGGTTGACCCACCAGCGGATCTGGCTCCGCGCCGATCGTTTGCGCGTGAGTGCCCGCTTCTGGTTCCTCTGGATGACCTGACAATGTGTCCAGGTCGATGCCCATAACTTGGGCATGAACATCCGCGTCTAGGGTCTCGGGGTGGCCCCAACGCAGGCCCGGCTCCGCGCGGACAGGTTGCACGTGAGCTGCCTCTTCGATGGCCATCCAAAATCCGTCCCCTTCGTCGGCGGTGACGATTGCAACATTGGCCTAGCCCGCGGGCGTTGTCCCTGGGCGCGCGTTTGCACCTGGTGATGCCTGCGTGGCTGGCACTCCACTTGCGCTCCTGTCCTTCGGAGCGCGACATTCGCGGGCCCAATGGCCTGGCTTGCCACAATTGTGGCAATTGCCCCTTCGACGCCTTCTTCCGCTCTCGGACGAGGGTGTTGTGCCAGCGTCGTATGTTGAGGTACGTTCCCCTGCTTATCTGATTTCTCTCTCCCTCCTTGAACTGGAAGGCACTAGCAGCCCACAGGTGCAGGCCGTTGGCCTACCCGGGCCAAGGAACCAGAAGAAGAAGATGGTGTGGCCGAGCGCGAGTCGGAGGAGCGTGCGGCAGCGGAGCGAGCAGAACATGAGGAGAAAGAGGCCCGCGAACGCAAGGCGAAGCAGGATCAGGAGCAGCGTGCCGCCGCCGCAGAGGCTGAGGACAAGCGCAAAGAGAAAGAGCGGCGTGATCGGGAGGAACGTGAACGCAAGGAGTGTGCTAGCTGCGAGAAGGAGCGCGAAGACGAAGGAGCTGCGGAGGAAGCTCGGAATGTCCTTTGATGTTTTACATGATCAGTACACTTTCGACTTGTTTTTTTATTCTCGTGCTGACTTTATGCATCTAGGGGTCAAGGATTCGACGACAGGGAGGACAGGGCACCTGCAGGGATTGGCAGGGATTGGTAGGGATT
Source organism: Russula brevipes (assembly GCA_022496215.1). Classification (NCBI taxonomy): domain Eukaryota; kingdom Fungi; phylum Basidiomycota; class Agaricomycetes; order Russulales; family Russulaceae; genus Russula; species Russula brevipes. The sequence continues at coordinate 115,609 of WTXF01000048.1, read as the reverse complement.
GAGTGGCATGTGAAGGGATGGAGCGGCATCAAAGTACTGTATATTCATAGGGATGTGTAGGGATACAAAGGCAAATCAAGGGTTTTTATGGAATTGTGAGGGAAGGGAAGGGATTTCAAGACCGCACCATCCCATTGAATCCCACAAAAAATACCTTGGAATCCCTGTCCATCCCGTGCTCCACAGACAGGTATGGCAAGGGCTCAACGCGCGCTCAACGGGGATTGACAGGGATTTGACAGGGATTAAAATCCCCTATTGGGACAAAATACCTCACCTTTCCCTCCAAATACCCGAGGATCCCTCGAGGGATTTCAAGGTACTCTCCCTTACGGATTTTTGGTTGGGGCTCAGCGCTCAGCACGGGTAAAACCTTACGGGTTACATAATGCTGACACCCGGGCACGGTATCACACCAGGATTGTGGCACATCGACCAAGACATCGACTATTATTCAATTGAATTCTACTATTACTACAAATCTGGTACAAGATGATATCTGGGTCAAGCACAGGCAGCGCACACACTGCTCCTTCCGCCCTCCAATCTGTCTCCAGCCGCGGTCGTCTTGTCGTCTTGTCGGCTCCTGGGCAGCATGCGCACTGTTGGCCCGCCCCTGCTCACACCGCTCCTTCCACCCTTCCGTCTGTCTCCAGCCGCGGTTGTTGGGCCCCAGCAGATGACCTCCTTGAACATCATGGCGAGGTACGGAAGCGAGTGGGCAGCCTCAGGCTTTCGTTGCTCACGACGGAGTCGAGTTCGGCTTGGCATATCATTTGGATCCCTGGGTACATGGTCATCGCGAGGAGGAAAGAGGTCATTGCAGAAAAAGGCTGCAAGAGAAGCGGTGGTGGATGAACTGCCGATTGACGTGCGTCAGAGGCCAGTGTGATGCTTACGGTATCAGCACGACCAGAGTAGAGACTGGATGCGGTCCACTTGATCTCTTCCTCTTCGTTGGGTGACACCTTGCGACCTTCGAGTAAATTCGTGACAAAGTTGGGGGACCCACCATCTAGTCAAGCACAAACTCGTACAACTTGTCGGTCATGTCAACGAGTGTGTGCCGCCACTCGCGCGTGATCTTGTGGAAGCCACCACCGGGAAACTACTCGGGGATGAAGCGAAGGAAAGGAAGGAAGTCGACGGCAAAGAGACCAGGCGAGAGAAGGATGTTGAGTTGATCCGTCGCCTCGTCGGCAATGCGGACCAAGCTGTCGCTCTTAGTCCTTGGCCTGTATCCATGTGATATCCGAAGGATAATGACGCCGACGGCCCTAAGGTGCCATTGCGATCATCGCAAGAAAGAGTTGAGCCGGTCAAGGATCACACTTGCGGACTGGGCCGACAAAGTTGGTTGGCTCGTCCAACAAGCGGCAGAGCATCAGCGCGGATCCCTCTTCCAAGGTGTCCCGGAACGTGTCGACGCTAGCCCTGGTACCGATGACAGATTGGAACATGCGGCGGGATGCCTTGAACTTATCGGTGTATTTGGGGAGAACGAGGATGTCCTTCCATTTAACGAGGTCGTAGGCCATCGTTAGGTGGGACCTGCTTGAGTAGATGGCGCTACTTCTTGCTGAATCGGTCATCACCACCATTCGCCCTCCCTTTCCGCTTACGCTCCTCTGCAAATTTGTTTTGCTCCGCCTCGGTGTTGATGTTTGTCCATCGTTGTTTCCCCTTGTCTCCACCGGGGAGATTTCGACGTCGGATCATCTGGCGGCGAGCCACTTCCCATGAGCAGAGTCTGTGCGCTCGACAGTGCTGCAGCGGGAGGTAAGGAGGCAGCGATGAGGGATCATGATGGCAAAAGAAGGCGGTGCAGCGTACCAGAGAAAACAAGACGGTAGCGCAGACGGCGGGACTGGGCGTGCTGGAAACGGCTGGAGGCGACTGTGGGCGGAGTGCCCTCCTCTCAGTCGTCTAAGCGTGCCGAGTGGTCCGAGGTCTGGGGAAAGACATGGGCATGGGCAGTGAGCTTGTCATCGAAATTGTTTTGCGCTTGACGCTTAACGTGCTTGACCTGTGGGGAACAGATGGGTAGAGGATCAGATGGTCGATGAGGGGGGGCATCGGAGGACGTCGTCAACGGACGTGCGGCTGAGGAAGTCGTACGTGATCCATTCATGATTTTGAAGGTGCACTGAAAGGAGGAAATATTGCCCAGGAACCACGTGATCAGCCTCATCGTCTTCGCGTTCTTTCAAGAGACAATGCCATGACGTGCCACCGTTAGTGGCTAGGCTTCTTGCTGTGAACTTCTGTACGCCGCCTGCCTCGTTTTCTCTCAGAAGCTGTACATAGCAAGGCTGTCCCCTAGGTTGAGGGTGCACTCAATGCCTTCTCGTCCACCAACTCCGCTGGATGAGACTCACGAGATTAAACAAGTCGGCGATTGGTGCCATATCATAGGTTTGGTTTGTCCTGATCATAGCAAGCACTCTTTGACCCATCCCCATCACATTTTCCCAGAAAAGGTTGCATCAGAGATGGAGGGTGCCTTGAATGGCTGTTCACAGTGTCAGGCGCTTGTAATCTGCCAGTGTCCTCCGGTGTATGGTGCCTGACCAATGTACAGGCCTTGAAAGCGTCAAGAATGTCAAGACACGCATGTTGATTGCTTGCTCCAGCATAGTCCCTGCTGATCCCATGGTGAGAACGACACAAAAGTATTATTATGTTCTGACCTGGCTTTGTCTTCTTGACCGCTCTGGATCTAATGCCCTTGGAACCATGCCTCAGGCTGTCTCGGTACGTCTTCACCCTGAGCACTTGTGTTTGTTTTAGCCATGCTAACAGCTGCGCAACTCACTAGTCACTACAGAAAGTAGAATCAGAAGAGGAACAATACCGAGAAGCCCTGGCCTTAGTTCAGGATCAGCTTGATGTTTGTAAAAAGGATTTGAAAATGGCTGAAAAGGAACGAGCCACCGCCATGGTGTACAGAGCAGAATTTGAATCTCTTAGAAGGAATTTGTCGCTGAAAGATGAAGAAGTGCTCACATTGTCCTCAGAACTATCTCAGCAGCAACAGGAACTACTACAACTGAAGGACAAGATAAAGGAAGGGCCACCTCGCAGTATATCAGAACCATCACAACAAAGTTATTTATTGGTGTGACTCTGTGACATCTCTGATTTATCAATGATTAACAAGCGACACAGGATGCACGTGAGGGAGCAGAGGAAGTCTACATATCAAAGTTGGAAGAGCTCCATATGAAGATCCAGACATTAGAGCAAGCACTTACCGAATCAAACTGTCTTCGCCTTGATGTTGAGGAGCAGCTTGAGTACACCCTATCTCATTGCCAATCGTATCACAGTGGTTAGTGGTTATTCCCAAAATTGAGTGCGCTTGACATGACAATAAAGAATAGACTCCACTTGGGCCACTGACCCAGAACCGCTACACAAGGCAGTGGGTGAACAATCAGGTGTCACTGTGCGAAAGTACAGGGAAGTTGGCTCACAATCATTGGACGCTATCACCGGTGGTGCCATCGTCAAACCTACCCTTCCTGACCACATCCTCCCCAGTGTTGCTGGTCAAAGTGCAGGTGGGGTTCCTGTTCCCAATGTCATTGGCGCAGAGCTCATGCTCCACCAAGTTCCCCAAAGGGCTGACCCACTATTGGATATTGTCCCTGGTGGCGATGTTGGAATTGGTACCGGTTTCATATCTCATCATATGGTGGGCCCACAATGGGACAGCGTCCTCAACCCCGATGTCGCTTGTCTCGAGCTCAACTCGCACCAGGCAGACAAGCAGTTGGACAGCACTACAATTCCTAGTGCCACTCATATCAAACCTATACAACATTGTATCGCGCCCCAACTGTTGGATGGCAGCAGGCCGAATGCCATTGGATTTGTGCCGTCCTCACATTTCTTGGATATCTCGAAGCCATATATGCTTTCGCATCAACAGCTGATATTCTTCCTGTCAACTGCTGTTGGGCTGATTGCCATTGTCATTGCGTACAGATCAGAGCCAGAAATACCTCACAGCAGTATGGGGTCTATAAGGCCAGGTTGGGCTTGGCATCGCAGTGAGGGGTTAGCAGTACCTATATAGATAATCTGTTCTCATTAGGCAGTGTTTAATTTTGACGAGTTGGCACATATACAGCTGGGTGTGTGTGCATATGTATGTATGTGTGTGTACTGGCTATCATACAGTAGGTCCCCCACACCTTTGCAGGCGGAGGGGGTGGTGGCGGTGGGTGGCGGTGCTGTCGCAAACACCACCCCCCCACATGGGGGGTCTCCAGGGTAGCGTCACAGCCCCACACGTGGCATGGTGGGCAGGCGTTGTCGCAAACACCCTGCCACACAATTGCGGACACGAGCGGGGTGGGGGCTGGCTGGGCTTTGTTGCAACTCCCCCACTATGCGCTTGATGGGTTTTTGGGCAGGAGGGGTGTCGGGTCGGGGGTGGCGTAGTGGCAGTGCGTTGCCGTACACGCCACCCGCGCATTTGGGAGCGAGAGCGGGTGTCGGGTGTGGAGTGGCTTACTGGCAGGAGGGGGTGTCAGGGGAGAACGTGGCAACGGAGGGTTGTCGCAAACACCCCCCACATGCACTTGCGGGTGGTGGGGGAGTCAGGTTTGCCGCCAGCACCATTGCTGGGACCGGTGGGGGCACGGACGACCGTCACCAGGGTGGTGGCAAACGGATGTGCCATGGCCCACGCGTTTGTGAGCAACCGGGTGCTGTCGCAAACACCCCCTACCATGTGTTTACAGGCGGAAGAGGCGGAAGGGGGTGTCAGGGGAGATGTGGTGACGGACGGCTGTCGCTACACCCCCCACATGCGTTTGCAGACAGCGGGGGGAGTCAGGTTCGCCACCAGCACGGTTGGGACAGGAGGGGATAAGCCCTCGTAGGGCGGCAAGGAGGGCGAAGGTGGGAAGTGTCAAGGCTATTGTACATTAGGGGCATTATTGCTTGAACTTATGAGACCATTCCTGGGGATGGATTATATGTGCCGCAAGAATGGGGGGGGCAGGAGTATCAGGCGGGGTGGGTGAACCCAGGGGAGGGGGTTCGGCGAGGAGCAGGGGTAATGAGGGTGCAGGGCATGATGTTGTCTGGCAGGTGCGAGGAAGTCGAGTGAGTTGGGACCCACAAGCGGCAATGAACTCTGCAGGGGGCAGGGTGGAAAGGTTGCTGAGAGGTCATCTTCCCACAAGAGAGCAGAGATAGAGACCTTCGAGAGGCCATCGAGGTCGAGTTGACCAACGAGCGAGAGGGAAATGTGGGGCAAAGGCATAAGAGGCGAAAGACCGGTTGTGACCGGCTGTGATATTTTTCGGCTGCACGGAGGCTGGCAACCGACAACAACAAGACACAGTGTTGGGTGTTGGAGGTTCACCAGTTCACCGTCCAAAACCGTCCAATGCCATTGACGGACGCTGGGCCGGTCTGTTGCATGATGGGAATTCTGACCAATCGACCTGCTCAAATGTTCGCATACTGTTCGCATGCCCTCGATCGACGGCGTTCAACGTTCAACATTCAACCACCAACAGCACCGTGACAGAAACAGCAACAACAACAACAACAACAACAACAACGTTGGACGTTGAGGCCGTTGAGGTTCCCTCCTTTGGTATCGGCTTGGTGAAGCTCAAGATTTGACTGATTTTCCCGTTGTAGTGGTGGTCTGAGGTGGTACCGTGGTACAGGCTTGGTTGCAGGTGCGTAGGTGTCATCATATTCGACTGCCCCTCTCTGACCTGACTGGACTGCAGTGACCTTGGCAGGTGTGGCAGTGTTGTGGACGCTGTCAACTTGGCGGGCCTCGGTGCCCCTTCGCGGTTCAGTTTTGCCCTCCCAGGGCGCTCTCCCTCGACCTCTCGGGTGTGCGCCGGCTGCTGGCTCGGTGACTGTGGCTCCAGTCGGCCCTGCGCCTGGTTTCAGCTGTGCGTGGTCATGCGGCCTCGGAGTCGACTGCGGTGCTTGCGAAGGCACGCCCCAGGCCCGTTGGGTCTTTAGGAGCGTCGGAACCACTGTGCGCGGGTGTGCGTTGGGCCGTTGGCTGCTGCTTGGTGGCCGTGGGTTGGTCGCATTCCTTTGGGAGGTCCAGTTATATCTGGTAGCTCTTGTGAGTGCTTTCTGGGCACCTGGGCACTATGTTCCCAACGACCGACTTATTTGAATCGCCAACCCAGAGCGACACCACACGCAGCATGAGATCGATGGGTCCCTTGCGCTCCTGCAGCGTTGCATGCGCATCCCTCTTACTCGCGATTCCACCAACGCCCTTCCGCTCACATACGAACACATCTATGCTCTTTTCAGAGACGCCGTCGTCATTCACGATCAGGGCGAGGCCCTCGCTGGTATGCTGAGAATCGAGCTCGAGCAATCTGTCACTCGCCTCGAGCGCGCACTCGCCCGATGATATCTCTGAGGGCGGTGGATTCGCCTTGCCACTCATGCAGGCATTGACTTGGTTCGGGAAGCAGGTCGGGCTCTTGGAGGACGTAGTGACTAGTGACCCATCTTGACCGCGGATATCTGGCACAAAAGAAGGCCACGGGATCCAGTTCGTCTCAAGGTTCGTCTCATAATTTTATGCGATAGACCCCCACTCTCATTTAGCTGATGCGCTTGTAGACGACAAGCGAATGACCTGCTCTTGTCCCACATATTCTATGACCCTCGCTTCCATGAATGTGGGCGAAGTCGTCAACGACTGGCTCGTGCTGGAGTGGAAAAATAGGTCCGCCCAATATCCTCCTCGTCTGTAGCCTCTCTAATGTAGATGCAGCGCCGAGCACCTGCACGACCGCGCATCCGCTGAGGATGCTGAATGCTGTCTTCAACCGCGCCGGGGGCGTTCGCCAACTTGTCAACGCTTTCAAATCCTTTGTAACTGTAAGCGCAGAAGCTGTTGACTAACCCATAAATCTCTCAACCGATCCCTCGGACCAAAGTCGCCGATATCATGTGCAACGTTCCAAAGGACGAGATGGTCGAGCGGCTACTCGCGTTCAAGGCCAAAGCCTCACTCGCGCACTCATTCGTCTTGTCCTCGTCCTCTCCAGCCTCCAAGGGCTTCCAGTATGCGCTACACGATGCCTTTTCTGATAGCTTCGAAAAGCGCCGCAACAAACCTGCGGAGATGGTTGCCCGCCACATCGACGAGCTCATGCGCAAGGGCCAAGGTTCTGCCAGTGACGAGTCGTTCATAGAACAATTGTGGGCGACTGCTTTGCCCTCTATCGCTTCACGGCAGACGTCTTCCACGCGTTCTATCATCGAGCCCTCGCAAAGTGGCTCCTACTCGGTCACAGCACCAGTGACAATGCGGAAAAGGCCACGCTCAAGAAGCTCAAGGGGTGTGTGTATTGTATCTCTCCCACGAAATAGATGCTTGCTGTTTCGTATACTCAATCGACTTTTTTCAGAAACGGAGAGCGCAGAGTACGACCCCGAGTTTGGGATGGGCGACCACATGTTCTGAGACCTCGCGCGATATGATGGTGGAGTACCATGAGCACCTCAGCCCGGACCAATATAAGGGCAAGAAGAGTGATTTCAACCCAGGAAGTGTTGTGGACAAGATAAGGTAAGAGATAAGGGGGGAGAGCTGAGGATGAGGAAGCAGACAGGACGCGGGAACGGAACGGAATGTGCACGGCGGCACAGTGACGGCGCGGCACACGGAGAGAACGGGGAAAAAGGGAGCGCACGGCGGCGCGGCACACGAGAGGGAACGCAGACGAAAGGAGAGACTTCTATTGGGTGGGGACTCGGTTCCGTATTCTAAGTAGGTAGTTTAGTCTACTTCATATACAAAGTTGGTAGCTACAATAAGGAGAACAAAGGAAATGTAGGAAACAGGGTGACACGAGATGCCGGAGGGCAGTCGACTAATCTAGCTGAAAGGGTTTGGGGTGACGGCATTTGCTTGCGGTGGCGTGTGTCGTCGAGGAGGGGAATGGAGGAAGGGGTTCCGGCGTGGCTAATCCGAGCTTAAAGTGCTCAGCGCTCAATGCGCGCACGTTCCTTCGTTCCTTACACCAAAGGAGCTTTCGATATCGCTCTACCAGGCAGTCCGAGTCGTGCTCTTACTTTTCAACGACATGAGCAAAATCCCATTTGACATGAAGTTACACATGGGCATCGGTGTGTTGCCCCTGCATACTCTACATCATAAACGTGTCCTCACTTGATGCCACCCCTTCGTGCACCTGTGCATTTCAGAGGATGCAGTGCTGTGGTGCGCGCTCCAAAGCTTAGCATGCGGGAAGAAAAAGCTAGTACTCAAATACAAGCTACTCCTACTCAAGTACTCAAGCTACCCAAGGGCCATTCATCCAGTCGAGGGTCCCCTGTCGCCTTGTTGCCTGCCCGTCCCGTCATGTCGCCCCCCCGTCGCGACGTCGCTCCCCTTGCCGTCTCATCGCCGCCTCCCTTTGCTGTCTTGTCGACGTCTCCCCTTCTGTCCTGTCACCGCCTCCCCACTGCCTCCCCCCGTGTGTGCGACGCCGCCCCCCGTGTGTGGGTCGCTGCCTCCTGGGCTGTGTGTGGGTCGCCGTCCCCCCATGTCATTGTCGCCGCCTCCTGCATGTCTGAGTTGCCGTGCCCCCATCTCTGCGTCGCCACCCTCCCATGTTTGTGTCGCCGCGTCGCCGCTGTCCCCCCGATGTCCCCCCGATGTCCGCGTCGCGGTGCCCCCCATATCTGCGTTGGCGCCCTCCCGTATCTGCGTCACCACCCCGTGTCTGCGTCGCAGCCTCCCCTCTCTCTTGTGTGTGCATGGCCGGCTCCCGTTTGCATGGCCGGCTCCGCCCTTCTCTGCGTCGCAGCCATCCCCCTTCTCTGCTTCGCCGCGCTTACGCTCTGTGGCGCGGCCTCCCGTGACTGCGTCGCGGCCTCCCATTGTGTGTGTGGCTGCCTCCCCCCTTCTCTGCGTTGCCGCCTCCCGTGCGCTTGGCCGCCTCCTGTGTGCATGGTCGCCTCCCCCCTTCCCTGCTTGCTGCGCCTCCGTCTCTGTGTCGCGGCACGCCCGTGTCTGCGTCGGGGACCCCCCTTTCTCTGCGTCGCGGCCCTCCCGTGACTGCGTCGCGGCCCTCCCGTGACTGCGTCGCGGCCCTCCCGTGACTGCGTCGCGGCCCTCCCGTGACTGCGTCGCGGCCCTCCCGTGACTGCGTCGCGGCCCTCCCGTGACTGCGTCGCGGCCCTCCCGTGACTGCGTCGCGGCCCTCCCGTGACTGCGTCGCGGCCCTCCCGTGACTGCGTCGCGGCCCTCCCGTGACTGCGTCGCGGCCCTCCCGTGACTGCGTCGCGGCCCTCCCGTGACTGCGTCGCGGCCCTCCCGTGACTGCGTCGCGGCCCTCCCGTGACTGCGTCGCGGCCCTCCCGTGACTGCGTCGCGGCCCTCCCGTGACTGCCGCCCCTCCGCGCGCCCCTCCCGTGACTGCGTCGCGGCCCTCCCGTGACTGCGTCGCGGCCCTCCCGTGACTGCGTCGCGGCCCTCCCGTGACTGCGTCGCGGCCCTCCCGTGACTGCGTCGCGGCCCTCCCGTGACTGCGTCGCGGCCCTCCCGTGACTGCGTCGCGGCCCTCCCTGCGTCGCGCCCTCCCGTGACTGCGTCGCGGGCCCCCCTCCCGTGACTGCGTCGCGGCCCTCCCGTGACTGCGTCGCGGCCCTCCCGTGACTGCGTCGCGGCCCTCCCGTGACTGCGTCGCGGCCTCCCCCCTTCCCTGTGTCACCGCGCCCCTTTTCTGCGTGGCCGCCTCCCTTTTCTGCGTGGCCGCCTCCCTTTTCTGCGTGGCCACCTCCCTTTTCTGCGTGGCCGCCTCCTCCCCTTCCTTGCGTGGCCGCTGTCCCATGTCTGCGTTGCCACCTCCCCCCCTTCTCTGCGTCGCTGCACCCCTACTCTGCATCACCACGCCCCTGCTCTGTGTCGCCACCTCCCGTGTGTGCGTGGCCGCCTCCATTGTGTGCATGGCCACTGCCGTTGTGTGCGTGGCTGCCTCCCCCTCCCTGCATCACTGTGCCCCTGTCTCTATGTCGCGGCCCTCCTGTGTCTGACTCACCGCCTACCCCCCTTCTCTGCGTCCCCCCCTCTCTGCGTTGCGGACCTCTTCTCTGCGTCGCTGCACCCCCGTCTCTGTGTCGCTACCTCCCGTCTCTGTGTCGCTACCTCCCGTCTCTGTGTCGCTACCTCCCGTCTCTGCGTCGCTACCTCCCGTGAGTCCCGTCTCTGCGTCGCTACCTCCCGTCTCTGCGTCGCTACCTCCTGTCTCTGCGTAGCCGCCTCACTTGTATGCGTCGCCGCCTCACTTGTGTGCATCGCCGCATCCCGCCACCTTCCCCTTTCTCTGCATCGCTACGCCCCGGTATCTGCAACCCTGCCTCCCGTGTGTGCATGGCCGCCTCCCGTGTGGTCGGCCTCGCCGCACCCCCGTGTCTGCGTCGCCGCCCTCCAGTGTCTGCGTCGCCGCCTCCCTTCTCCGCGTCGCTGTGCCCCCGTCTATGCTGCCTCACTTGTATATGTCGCAGCTTCACTTGTATACATCGCCGCTTCACTTGTGTGCGTCGCCACCTCCCGTGTGCCTGGCCGCCTCACATGGGCGCTTGGCCACCTCCTGTGGGTGCTTGGCCGCCTCCCATGTGCATGGCCGCCTCCCCTTTCCCTGAGTTGCCGCGCCCCCCGTCTCTGCCTTGCCACCTCCTGTCTCTGCCTTGCCGCCTCCCATGTGCATGGCCGCCTCCCTCCCTCCCCTGAGTTGCCGTGCCCCCACGTCTGCCTCGCCACCTCCCGTGTCTGTGTCTGTGTCGTGTCGTGTTGCGCCCCTGCTCTGCATTTCCGCCTCCCTTCTCTGCATCACCGCGCCCCTGCTCTCCGTCGCTGCCTCCCTTGTCTGTGTGGCCACCTCCTGTGTGTGCTTGGCCGCCTCCCGTGTATGTGTGGCCGACTCCCCCCTTCCTGGGGTTGCCGCGCCCCGTGTCTGCGTTGCCGCCTCCCCCCTTCTCTGCATCACCGCCTCCCTTGTCTGTGTGGCTGCCTCCCATGTGTGTGTGGCCCCCATCCATGCATGTGCTTGGCTGCCTCCTGTGTGTGTGTGGCTGCCTGCCGTGTGTGTGTGTGGCCACCTCCTGTGTGCATGGTCACCTCCTGCCTTCCCTGTGCAGCTGTGCTTCTGTGCCTCCGTCTCTGTGTTGCCACCTCCCATGTCTGAGTCGCCACCTCCCTGTGTGCGTCGCCACCTCTCTTGCCTGCATCACTGCCTCTCCCCTTCTCTGCATGGCTGTATATATAAAATTTTGTTTTAATGACAGAATATATATTGTCTTGCTAAATACCTGCAACAAAATCTTGGAAAAAATGTAATATCTAATGTAAAATTTTGTTTCAACCCTTCTTTCCTAAGAATGTTAATAAAACTGAAATTAATAGTAGAGGAAAAATCATTAAAGTATATTATCACAAAGTCAACATGTTGTTGTTAACAATCTCCATGAGATGATTTTTTTTAGCTGTCTTCATTTTTTGGTGTGAAACATTTGCATTGATTAGAAAATGTTGTCATCATTTTGTTATACCATTTTTAATTGACAAAAAATGTTCAGTTTATATTTTTTCTCACATTTTGTCATATGAAGCATCTATAAAAGATATAGTATTTTTTCATCATAAGGAATGAACCAAAACTATATCAAAACATTGGAGTTTAACCTGATTTTGTGACATGGATTTAGCTTAACAATATATAATCATTTTGTCTACATTTTTCTCTATGAAAGTTGGTAACAAATTATTGCCTTTTGTTAATAGATATGTTACAGTTTTGTTAACACCAAAAGGGTAATTTCCAACCAGTGCCAGTTTCCAGCGCTCTTTGGGCATGGCCGGATCACGCTCGCCCTCCTGAGAGGTAAAAACCCACACACAAGCCCGTCGCGTTCGTGAGTTTTAACCGCGAGGCGACTCGACCGACTTTTTTAAAACTCACCAGGTACAGACGGTGGATCCCTCGCGCGACGCGCTCGACAATGCGGGACATCGTGATGGGGAAAAGTCTTCCCAGCTTCCTGTCGAGTATCCTGAACTCGTAGTGGAACTCTTTATACCCGGGCCACTACACGAAAACCAAAGGGCACAGTCGACCGCCGACGAAAGTCAACTACCGCCGCCAGCCGCGTAAAAGAGGGGGGGTCACACCTGTATTCTCATGCGCATGTTCTGGTTCCTCCTCCTGAACAGCGCGGGCGCGGGAACCATCGCGTTGCGTAGCAGATTACCCGCCCCTGGGCTGTTCTGGAACGGCACGCCGAGGGTGCCGTTGCGCTGGACGAAGAAGACCGGGCACTGCATGCCGTCTTCTCCGAGACGCCGATCCAGGTGGGCTGCGGCACGATGGTGCCCAGGTAGAGGTTGACCTTATGGTCGAACACCTCGCGCTCGACCTCGTCGCGGCGCGGGGACCCCAGTGCTCCTCGTGCTATGGAGGGCCGCCTGGGTCTGCAGCGGCTTCCAGGCATTGGTTTCGTAGCCACGCGGTTCTGCTGTCCCGTCGCCGTCCGTACCACAGCCCACCCAGTGTCATGTGCAACTAGCGAGGAGCTCCTTTCATTTTCAAGGCACTTTATGAAAAGGTTAAGGTATATTTCCGTGCAGCGTGGAGTTAATGTATACGAAATGTATCCATCCAGCAAAAGGTCGATCTGTCCCTGTTCTCGAGATCAGTTAGTGGAACTGCAGACGGATATCCGATGAGTTGGCAGGCACCTCCGAGTGAGTCATGGCTTTGGCCATAATAAGATAGACGCGGGTGATTATGAAAAAATGAAAAAGTCTCTGAAAAGTCAGAGGAAAGCTTCAAGGGAGAGAAGAGACTCGATAAACAAACGATGCCCCGATTAAAAGTGCGTGATGACATTGAATGGGTGGCATTGACTTTGCGGGTGATATTACTGTGGAGAAGAAAAGAAGCGGGGATGCCCATCTACCGCATTTACATGCGTCCACAACCAGTTCAGATCTGCGAACACAGATCTACAACTCCGTAGAGAGGTATGCCAACCTCAGGTTGCCGAGCGTGTGGCGTAATAATTCCCATAGCCAACACTCTCCCTGGGAGAATAGAGAAGGGGAAATAACGTCAAGCACGGGTATTATTAGTGTACTCGCATTTAGACAGGGTGTAAGAAAGAAAAGAGTAACATGAATCCAATGCTCGAGCTCAGACACCCGCCACAATCCTGGAAAAGTATTAGTAAGCAATCCACTAGTGTCCAAGCAAAGACGGAAAACGCACTCCTCGGCCTTGTTGAGCGCTTGGACCATACTGACCACCTCCTTCCGGCGCGTAACGACAAGCTCGCTCTCCTTCAGCAAATCCTCGAGAACGTCGGGTTTGTATAGCTCCTGTAGAAGTTCGCGCTGAAGGTTCTCCTTCGAGTGGTTCACGAGAGTCAGCGTAATGGCTTTTGGAACCATGTCTATCATCTCGCGCTTTACGATGTTAAAGTACGAGTGGATGAGCAATTCTGCAACTGAGGGTCGGCAAAGCGTGCTGTAGCGAATTGTGGAAGACGACGCACTGATGACCTCGGTTTCAAGTGTTTCGCGTTCGCTCAACGCAGCCTGCGGTCGAATGACCGGCGGTGGCTACATTTACAGTGGAACTCAGTTCAGTTCAACAATTTTATGTGTCAATGGAAAATCTACGTACCGCCTCCATGGCCTGTGTTCCCTTCTTCGCCTTCTGCTGTTGGCTCTTGGATGAGCTGAAGAAGCTGCCAAAGAAGCTTGGCTCCTCCTTCTTGACGTCAACTTCAAGGTCCTTGTTGTTGTTCATTTGCGCGGAGTTAATCTTCCCAGACTTGGGCTCGGGTGTTGCAGGTTTGTTTGCATTCAGGCGATCAGTCACGAGTGCCATGGCCTTCGGGGGTGGGAGGTTTATAAAGAAAAGAAATGGGAGACATGTCTTGGACGCACTTTGTGACCATTGAGGAAATCTGGGTGTGTCGTGTTGACATAGCATGCCTGCATTGCGACCATATCAGCCACAAGCTTGGTTGTTGGTGCCATCGAGGTCTTGAAGAAATTGACGACGACGCTATTGAAGCGCTCACGCAGTGCTGGATATCGACGGAATGCTTGCTAAAGCACGCGCCAAATATCATTTCAGGGGACAGACAATACACGAGAACTAAAGAACGCACGATTTTCGTGAGCAGCTGACCAAGAATGCGGATCAGCTCATCGTAGACGAGTTGGCAGCACTTAAGCCCAGGGTCTTCAAGTCGCTTAATCTGTTGCTTCACTATGACCTCAAAGGCCGCCGTGCCAACGAAGAGGGCAGGCGTCGAACCCTTATTTCCCACTTAGCACGTGACAAGGGTATATAAGCGCTAGCACTCACCGAGGAGTTGTACAAGATTGTTCGGATGTCACCGTCCTTAACTTGGTCAAACGGATCGATGCTCTTGACACCGTTATTGAATAGCTCATGAAACACGAATGAGATGCGAGCACCGCCAGAGAGTTCGTTAAGTGACAGGTCATTCGTGTTACCATCGATCACTGTACGGAACTCGTTGGTAAATTCTGTGATGATGCTGAGTACGACGCCCGACGAGTTCCCATCGCCGAGCGGACCACCGAGCGATTGGAGTTCCGCATTGTACTTTTGTAGCTGTGCAGTGATACGCGCTTTGATGTCTGGTAGTGTCGCTCGGATGTGGTGCATCAGGATCTATAAGATACAGCATCAACACTTTCGCCCGTGGCTCGAGAACGCGGCACATACCATGTTGAGTTTACGCGCGAGGAAGGGTGTGCCACAATACTGAGACTTGCCTTGGTAGGCAGGATGGCTCTCGAAGAATTGGCGCTCAGCTTCCAGCGCCTGTTGGATTGGCTTGGACGTGTCAATGTCACGCTGACCACGGTTTACAACGGGTACGTAACCCAAACGTAGAGGAATGACGCGACCCGCAAGAATGTCAACGACATCAGTGCCGGAATCCCTGTATCCATCAGAGTCAGCGTCGTCCGCGGAACCGAGCATTGTATTTGATACCCACATTAGGTCAACTTTGGTAAGAACACCAATTGTCCGTGTACCCTCGGGATCGACTTCGCGGGCCATCTTAAGACCGTCCGAATTGGCCAAGTCAGTGTTCGCTGGGGTGACGGCGAGGACGATGCAGGCAGGCTTGGAAATGTATTTGAAGAGCATATCACGAATCTGTTTCTCGATATCTTGGGCTGGTCACCAACGGGAACTTTGGTTAAGCCAGGCAAGTCGACAAGGGTTAGGGTGAGAACGTTGGGTGAAAATATGCGTAGATTGATGGGGTTTGGCGAAATGCCGGCGTTGCGGCCAGTCTTGGCCTCAGTGTCGCGGATGATTTCGGCGCGAATCTTGTTAAAGTCATAGAACTTCTCATTAGGGAGGTGTAGGAATTCACCCCACTCATTCTCATTCATCCGTGGGTCAGTACCATGGCCGGCGGCTATACTGGTCATTGGGACTGCAAGACTTTGAGTTGGTCAGGTAGCTCACCTGGGACACCATTTACCACGGGTGCAGTTGCTGGTCGGTGGATGAGTTGTAAGACCTATATCTCCGATAAGAAGTGGATGTAACACCCTCCCGTCCAACATACCAGAGGTCTACGTGTGACAATGCCAGAGCCTCGAGGCAAGAAGTCCCGCCCGACAATATTCTATAAATAGGTATAAGCAATGCGTCGAAGGATTATCGCCACAACGCACCTCAAGAACTGAACTCTTTCCACTGCTCTGACTACCCAGCACACAGATTTGTGGAAGGTCTATCTGTGCGGCACTCGAACCAACGGCTGAGAAGACATCTTGTAATTTGTTGATAGTTGCGACGATCTCCACGCCGAAACCCGTAGACATTTTCGAAAGCAAGGTCTATAATGAGACAGATGGAAAGGTAGGAGAATGGAGAATGAGAGGAAGGTACACGAGTACAGAAACCTTTGCCCAGCCAATCCGCGTGCTGCCGGCCTGCCAGGCGACGCAATCAGCCGGACCACTGCGATGAATGGAAAGTCTAGCTTTATATGGCTCAAAGCCACACGTTTCCGGCCGGCACCCGGCGGTCACACGCCAACAACGCTTGGCCTTTGAAACTAGTGTTGGACAGTGCCTTACCTCATTCCACCTTTCTACGGTTTACAGAAGTGCAATGGCCTCTTCGCTCGGCACCCGCATATAGCAAATGGAAAATACACTGAAGGGGGATTCGCATAAGTACCCCGAACAGTTTATACCCTTCTAACCATCACCGACCCCAAACGATGCATCTAGTGTTCATCTCTGCCGCTCTGTTTTTAACCCCTGCCTTTGGCTATCCGACGCTCCCTTCTGAGCTCTTCTCCCCCATGATTGCGCAGAAATTGCTCGCCACTGCACGGCTTGTGCGAGGTGTCCCCACCTCATACCCGCAGTACACCACGCGCGACACTGGCGCATGGCTCTTCTTCGGTGCGGACACATGGACGTCAGGCTTCCTTCCCGCGACGTTCTATGCCCTCGCTGAGCGTGCTACAATCTGCCCGCTCTCCATGAACGGCACGACTCGCGCGCAGTGGCTCGAGATTGCCCGCTCGTCCGCAACCGGCGAGATCCCACTCGAGGCCAGCACACACGTCGGTCACGACGTCGGGTTCTTAAGTTTTCCATTCGTCGACGAGCTTACTGTGTACGCGACCCACGCACTCTCCTGTTCTTCGCCCTTCTCTTTTTCTCGCGATGCACGGCTTCCTTATTCACGCCTGCTTCGCACCCACCCAGCAACCCGAAAAATGCAACCGCGATTCACGCGGTCGAGATGTTCGCCGCGGCGCTGGCCGCTCGCTTTGATCCCGTCGTTGGCTGCACACGCAGCTGGGATACAGCAGACCCGACTGACTTCCACGTGATCATCGACAACATGCTGAACCTCGACGTGCTGTTCAGTGCGGCGGGCCTCACCGGCAACGATACTTTCCGCCACATCGCTATGTCGCACGCCGATAGGACTATGACAAATCACGTCCGCGCGGATGGTGTGCCTACTCGAAACCTCCTCAGCTATATGGTCTCCCTTTCTGACTACATCTGCATAGGGTCGTCATTCCATGTCGTTGAATATAATACTACGACTGGCGCTGTCATTGCGCGGCGCACAGAGCAGGGCTACTCTAACTCGAGCACTTGGAGCCGTGGTCAAGCGTGGGGCCTCTGGGGCTTTGCTAATAGTATGAAATGGCGTTACTTCTCTTCCCTTGCTCTCCTCATCTCGAACCTTCTCGTATTGGTCGACACAGTGTATCGCCGAACGCGGTTGACGCGCTACCTTGACACAGCACGGCGTATGGCAGGCTACTTCTTGAATAACATTCCTCCAGACGGGATCATCCCATGGGATTTCAACGCGCCGCTCATTCCAGCACGACCCGCAGACAGCTCTGCGGCGATGATAGCCGCGAACGGACTCGTGCTGCTTGCCAAACAAGAACAAAGCCTTGTCCCAGCCAACCTCAGCGGAGCATCCTATTATTTCCAAGCGGCGATCCAGGTGCCCCCTTCTCTTCAACTATTATATTGCTCTGAACATTATGTGTAGATTTTGACTGACACAACAATCACATTTTGGGCGCCTGCATGGCAGAGCTTACTGTCTAATGGGACGGTGAACAACCGGGCATCGCCACCGAACAATCTGACAGCAACCATCTATGGTGCATATTTTGTTCACAAACGAAGTCAATTACTTTGAAGCCCAATGACTTGCATACAGGTGATTACTACTTTATCAAGACTGGTAACGATCTAGCGGAACTAGGAATTGCGTCGTGTGATGTTAGGCTGTAGAATATTTCACCTTCACTGTCTGAGGATAAAACGTCTGTAGCTTGTGTAGCAACAAGCGTCAACACAAGAACAGCACAATGGACATTGACTGCGGAGTAAGAAGCCCGGCAGCGAGGACCATGACTCGAAGGATTCCCTAAAATGGTAACCTCTAGAATGTTCTGACTGCCCAACACGTGCAAATAAGTGCAAATTCAAGGGACCGGCGGTTGAGCCAGTTGGCGTCGGGTTGCCAGTCAATGCGATGTCCCACCCGGAAAGGCGAGTCTCCGGAGCCGGAGAGTGGCAAAGAAAGGAGACAAGGCATCGTGCACAGCATGCGGTGAAAGATACGGCACAGATGAATGGATAAACCCTGATAGAGTGCAAATTGATTGTGAGACGCCCACGCCCAAGAAGTGAATGCTTGAAAATGCTCAAAGATAAAACCACTTCAAGCACTCCAGTAGCGCGGATGATCGAATTCAGTGGCAGTCGCCTGAAGCGTCGATCAGGATGCGGACCAGAGAAAGCGAATGCCACACGGCGACACCATGGACGAATAGCCTAAAGTTCCATAAGACACCGTAAGAAACGACTCAAGGCGAGAACAGAAGGTGGGAGGTAACGGAGCGAGGAACGTCGAGGCCACCATCAAATGACAGATGTGGGATCAAGAAGTAAATAAGGTTTGGGTGACTAGTTACGGTCGGAGTTTGAATACCACTAGGTATATAAGCTCGCTCATCCAGTCACTTTAAATACTTCTTTTCCCCCCGGCGCGACTTTCCCACGCCTAAGAAAATCGTTGCTCGTTGTCCTTGTGGTTCATGTCATCTTTCTCTCTTCCTACCCGGCAACTCAACTTTGGTGGTCGCTCTCAATATCAGCCTCCGCAGTCCCAAACACAAGTACAACAGCCACAGCAGCAGCAACAACCACAGCAGCAACAGAGTTCGACCAATGGACTTGCTCTTCCCTCGGCATCCAACCCCTATTATGGTGCTTCTGGTCTTGTACTCCCAGGACCGGGACCGGTGACCGCCGCGTCAACGTTACAATCATCTCTTTATAATGCCCAAACCACGGCCGCAAAACCTGCACTTCCCCCGTCTTCTCAGACGTCCACTTCTTCCTCGCAGATTCCATCTCAGAGCGGTGCAGCCGCCGCTTCCGCTGGTCCATCTACACCACCCGCTCAGGTTCCCGCTACTCCTGCTCCCCTTACCCTCGAGCAACAGCACATCACTGCTGTCGAAGGGATTGTCCCCACTCTTCAGAATATCGTTGCGACGGTGAATCTTGACTGTCGCCTGGACCTCAAAACGATCGCGTTGCATGCGCGCAATGCCGAGTACAATCCAAAGGTTGGTACAGTCGACTCGTCTGACGCATCGCGTGAGCGCGTGTGCTACTTTGCCTTATCCATAGCGTTTCGCCGCTGTCATTATGCGGATTCGTGACCCTAAAACTACCGCGCTTATTTTCGCATCGGGGAAGATGGTTGTGACCGGTGCCAAGAGTGAAGACGACTCGCGATTGGCGTCGCGCAAGTACGCGCGCATTGTCCAGAAACTTGGCTTTGATGCCAAGTTTTCTGAATTCAAGATCCAGAACATCGTCGGCAGCTGCGATGTGAAGTTCCCAATCCGTCTTGAGGGCCTTGCATACAGCCACGGGCAGTTCAGTAGTTACGAACCTGAAGTACGTGATCCAGTGTCCACCCAGACTCTGGAAGTTGACCGCGCTGTAGCTTTTCCCTGGACTTATTTATCGCATGATCAAACCCAAAGTCGTTCTCCTTATTTTCGTGTCAGGAAAGATTGTTCTCACTGGCGCCAAGGTAACTGATCATTCTAGGTGCTAGCTGTGTCCTATTGCAATCACTGACATTTCCGTCCGCGTGTGAAGGTGCGGGAGGAGATATACACGGCATTCAACACGATCTACACCGTGCTGTGCGAGTTCCGCAAGCCGTAACGACCGCGTGGGCCGCCACTACTCCTCCCTGCCCGCACCCGGGCGGGAGTGCGAATTTCGCTTTCACTTGAGCGCCTACGGATACCTTCGGACCTCAGTAATTTGGCTTCCATAAAGACCGGATGCCATTTGTGACCTTTTCAAAAGAAGCTGGCTTTTCAGCGCCCTATAAATGCACGAACCCCCTTCCCCCTACCCTGCACGTATATATTGACAAATACCATACACAAAACACATATTCTTGGACTTCCTGTCCCTTTGTTTTAGTAATAGCTCTACCAATGACAGTGTACAGTGAGGCATTAGACTGGAAAGACTGGAGAGAGTGCGTCGGCGAGCGTGAGATGGATTGCCGGTTTTCTTTTACATTGTATTTGTTTGTAATGCGCAGCATATGCATGTGGTGCATGTGATGTACATAGACGCGCAGGAGATGTGGATCATGCTGTTCTAGGCAGACATTGTATAAACAGTGATGCAAGGCGAACGTCGGGATGGCGTGTTTATGTGCAGTGGGAATCTTGACTTTCCGTGTTCCCGCCCGTCTACATATGATCCTCTGGTTGCGACTCTCGGCGTCGTTGTCTCACGCGAGCTTGGGTTGTTGCCAGGAGCGTCCTGAATGCCTCGCCTTTGGTGCGAAGAAAATGGGAGTGACCAGGTGTTGGAGAGGAGGTGTAATTTTTGCAATGCCGCGGCGTAGAAGGGCGGCATGCCGTCTGGAAGGGTTCCCCGCGATGGAAGTGGTGGACCGTGAGATCAGGGTCGTATTCACCTGTGGAGGCGCGTGGTGTCAGACGCGCGTATACATGTGCTGGACATCGGCCGTGAATGGGCCGCTGTGCCTGCGTCGGTGAGCGAAAGTCGCGGCTGGGTTTAAGCCTTTGTTGGTTTTGGGTAGCAGTAGCCTATGAAAAGCCACTAATTGGCATGGCCGCATGAGCCGTGGCTGAAGCATCGGGAGAGGAACCCATTGTGGGGAAGCGAGGTTGTGCGGATGTTCGGACGGCGGTCGAAGGTGACGCGGTAGCGTGAGGGAAATGGAAGCAGCGTCCGACGGCGAGTCGCTGATGGAGGCGGGTTAGGTCCGATTGCCTGTACAGCAGTCGGACCTACTATGCTACACGTGCCGTGTGCCAATGGGGTTGTTTCATCACTGATAGAGTGCATGGATGGACCGTGACAAAATAGGAGACTTGGAAGCGCCTCGCGCCGCCTCGCTTTGGTTGATGAGCGCGATGAGCAGGCCAGTTGAGCAGGCCCCGTCCTTTCACAGCTGGCCTCGGTTTCCTCATAGAATGTGATGATGGTCATGGGGAAATTGAGTGGTGTTCTGAGGTTGCGAGGAGCCGATGGCGGTTTGCTGAATAAATGGACTGCAGCTTTTGTTTTGTGATGGCGGAAATACGCCGGCGTGCAGTACGTCACTACTGTATGGTAAATTTGACTTTAGTCCTCGGCAGTACCGCAACGTGATGATGGTCTGCGGTTCCATTCCACGAGAGATGCGCGCCAATTACCACGCCTTCAGTTGGCTGACCAGTCAACCATATAAAATGCCAGCGGCCCTCGGTCATCCGTGCCCAACTCTACGATGCTCCTCGCTCCCAGCCTGTGGGGCAAGCTACTTGTACTACTCTCCTTCCTTGGTGCCGTCACAGACGTTGCCCGAGCGGAGGAGGTCGACCCGGCAGTGTTGGACGCCTGTCCAGGGTACAACGCCACCGCCGTAAAGGTCGATGGCCCGACGCTGACCGCCAAGCTTGTCCTCGCCGGCACACCCTGCAACGTGTTTGGAAAAGACATCGAGGTTCTCGATCTCACCGTGGTGTATGAAACTGGTGCGCTGGCACATGCGCGTGCGAACCGTGGCCCGGGAGGGTGACATGATATCTCTCTGCCCGACAGAAACGCGCATCCACCTCAAGATAACCGACGCGTCGAGCACGCGCTACGAGGTCCCCGACTCGGTCCTCCCGCGGCCTGCGGCCGACCCCGACGCGTGTCCAATGACGGCGCAGATCCAGTTCACGCACACGGACGCGCCCTTCACGTTCACCATCTCGCGCGCGCGCACGGGCGAGGTGCTCTTCGCGACGAGCGCGCGGCACCCGCTCGTGTTCGAGCCGCAGTACCTGCGCCTCAAGACGGCGCTCCCGCCCGCGGCGAACCTCTACGGCCTCGGCGAGCACACGGAGCCGTTCCGCCTCGGCGCGGAGAACACGACGCGCACGCTGTGGGCGCGCGATGCGTACGGCGTCCCGCAGGGCACGAACCTGTATGGCGTGCACCCCGTGTACTTTGAGCACCGTCCGCACGGCGGCACGCACGCCGTCTTCTTCCGCAGCTCGGCGGGCATGGATGTGAAGATTCGGGGCGAGGGCGGGCGAGGGCGCGGCGCGCCGGGCGCTACCTCGCTCGAGTACAACGTCATCGGTGGCATATTCGATTTCTATTTCTTGGCTGGTAGCGAGACCGACCCGGCAGAGACGGCAAGGCAGTATGCACAGATCGTTGGCACTCCAGCCGAGGTGCCGTATTGGTCGTTTGGCCTGCATCAATGCAGATACGGTTACAACAGTGCGTTTCTTTCTTTCTTCGATTTTTTGAGTGAACGACTTGCTGGACCTCTGTTCGGGTAGATTACATTGAGGTAGCTAATGTCATCACAAATTACTCGGCCGCCGGCATCCCACTCGAGACGATGTGGACTGACATTGGCGAGTCATCCTTTCTCTAGGCGTTAAATGTGTTGATTGACGCTCGCGGCTTAGACTATATGTCCGAGCGCAGAGTATTCACGATGGACCAAGAGTATTTTCCAACTCCTCGCATGCGTGAGATTATCGACTATCTTCACAAGCATGACCAGCGATATGGTATTATTCATATTCATCGGACTCTGCACGGGTGATGATTCAATCCGATTGTTTCAGTTCTCATGACGGACCCCGCCATTGCGTATGCACCCCGCGGAGGCTACGATATTTACGACCGTGGTACTAAATTGGACCTCTGGCTCAAGGCCCAGATGGAAATGCAAGCTTCGGCGTAGTCTGGCCAGGTAAGTT
The DNA here is from genome assembly GCA_022496215.1 of Russula brevipes. Lineage (NCBI taxonomy): Eukaryota > Fungi > Basidiomycota > Agaricomycetes > Russulales > Russulaceae > Russula > Russula brevipes. The sequence goes on along the minus strand of WTXF01000048.1, from coordinate 92,716 downwards.
CCGAGCAAGTTTCGGGGTAAAAACGAAACGACGAGAAATTCTATTTTTCCAGGTGTCACCGTTTACCCCGGTAAGAGCGCACTATGTGGAGACATGTGTTCGTGCTTTTTGAATTACACTCGTCTAGATGGTTCCATCCGGACATTGGGGAGTGAGTATATGTCTTTGTTACTGCATTTGGATATCGGAGACTGAGCCACAGCACTCGTACAGATTCTGGACGACAGAGTTCGAGAGTTTCTATGACCCTAAAACAGGTTTCGACATCGATGGGGCCTGGATCGACATGAACGAACCTGCGAGTGTACGTCGCTCGCGCATTTCCCTTTTCGTCGTTTCCCGTATTTAGTGCCCGTTTTGTCGGACAGTTCTGTGTTTATCCCTGCGACGACCCGCTCGCCCAGGCGATCGCAAACAAGCTTCCTCCTTCCCGCAACACGCCGCCGCCTGACTCAAATGCTCCGATCCTCGGCAAACCGACCGTCAAGCTCGCAAAACGAGGGGCAGCGAGCCATGCGGGCGAAGATCTACTCAATCCTCCGTACGCCATCAACAACACCGCGGGTGAACTTTCTAGCCGGACCGTATATGTGGGTTCCATCTTTATCGATACTTTATCGATATACGACCCGTGCTAAAACTTTTGCTAGACAAACGCGATTCACGCAAACGGGCTTGTCGAGTACGATACACGTGAGTCTCTGCTGACAACAGGACTGGCGCGCTAGCGGGTTGCTTGACGGATGAAGACAGATAATCTGTATGGCACTATGATGTCCGTTGCGACGCATGAGGCGATGCTTGCGCGTCGTCCTGGCCTTCGCACGTTCGTCATTACCCGCTCGACGTTCGCGGGCGCTGGACACACGGTAGGGAAATGGCTCGGCGATAATTTGAGCTCGTGGTGGCACTACCGCAATTCCATCGCGGGTATGCTCAGCATGGCGACCGTGTTCCAGGTACCCATGGTTGGGAGTGACATCTGCGGCTTTGGTGGGCACTCGAATGTTCCTGATCATTGAATGCGAGTTAAACTCTGACGTGTCAAGGGGACAACACGACGGTGACGTTGTGCGCCCGTTGGGCGATGCTCGGCGCATTCTATCCCTTTATGAGAAATGTAAGTCTTTCTCTCTAATGCGCTAATTGAATAACTCTTGACGAGATTGGTATGATGTCATAGCATAATAGCGACGTCTCCATAAGCCAGGAATTCTATCGCTGGCCATTGGTCACTCAAGCCGCGAAGAATGCGCTCGAAATCAGGTGGGAGGATCATTACTTGGGAAAACTAAGAGCTGATCCCGAACCACGCAAAGGTATCGTCTACTCGATTATTTCTATACCGCCTTCCATAAAGCGAGCGTGGATGGGTCGCCGGTCCTCAACCCTTTCTGGTTCAAGTATCCTACGGACACGTCACGTTTGGCATCGACCTGCAGCTCTTCTTTGGTGACTCGATCCTCGTTTCGCCTGTAACCGAGGAGAACGCGACGGCGGTGACGATTTACCTCCCCAAGGACAAGTTCTACGATTTCGCGACGCTCGCACCCGTCGAGGGTACAGGACAGAACGTCACGCTCACCAACGTCAATTTCACGACGATCCCGCTGCACATCCGCGGCGGCGCGGTGCTCCCGCTCCGGGCAGCTGGCGCGATGACGACGACGGAGCTGCGTGCGACGGATTTCGAGTTTGTCGTCGCGCCTGGGGTGGACGGCACCGCTGCGGGCGCGCTGTACGTCGACGACGGGGTGAGCATCGTGCAGGACAAGTCGACGTGCGTGGAGATGGAATACTCGGAGGGCAAGCTGTGTGTGCGTGGCTCGTTCGGGTACGACGTCGGGGTGAAGGTCGCCAGCGTCGTTTTCCTTGGCGTCGAGAGATCGCCCACGGCGGTCGTGGTTAGTCCAGGTCCAGAAAAGGGCGCGGTGCCGTTCTGGTATGATGCCGCGAGCAAGGTGCTCCGTGTGCAAATTGATATTCCTTTGACGCATGGTTTCGAGGTGGCGTTCTACTAGGAGAGGCTAGGAGGGAAAAATGGGGGAACAGACAGACTGCAGCGGTGACTTGCTGTCTTTTCAGGACAATGACACTTGCACGACGATGTAATGTACATATGACCATACTTGACCAGGAAATGCTCGGCGTGCTACAGAACGGCATGGCATGAGAAATGATATGATGAAACCTTCAAAGTCGTCATGTGGGTGTCATGTGCAGCCGGAACTATAGTTTACTCACTTGCCCATACAGTGGGCATGGCAATATAGACGGAGGCTAGCCATATTTCCCACCCGTTCAAGCATTTAAATGTTCCAAGTGTACAGATCCGCATTGAATCTACCCCACCGCACAGCGATCCACGGCCGGGGAGCAGGGAGAGACTCGAGAATATGAAATCGGCGGAGGAGAGCCATAAAAATAGCGAATTGAAAGAGGGCGTGCCTGGGCTGCCAAAGACCGGAGCGGAAGTGAGACGCCGGGTCGAGGGTTCCAAGAGCCCCAAGGTCCCGTCTAGGCACACCAACAAACAACCAGCCCGTCTTTCTCGACCCGCAATCTGGCCTATCGCACTTTTGGCTAAATGCGACAAGCTGATGGCATCCCCACAGACGCTGAGGAACCCTCCAAGTCGCACACGTCCATTTTCGCAAGCAGATGCATTTGACATCGAATTCAGTTTATTTGCGTTCAACGGGCCTTGGCCTTTATCAGTTCAGTGCCTTTCTGTGCGCTTTTTGTTCAGAAATGGGGCACGGGATCCGGGGGCGTCCCTGCTGCTGGCTGGTGATCCGGTATATAGCCTCGAGCTGTTTCGCTAACCTTGCAGCGCCGTCATCTCCGTTCCTCTTTTCCCTTCCTCCTCTCTATCCTCCCCCCCTTTTCCCTTCGTGTGGCTCCCCCATCCTAGCGTCCGTCCGTCATCCAACCTCGCGATCTTTCGATGTCGGTGCAAATCATGGTCGGGACCCGGGACGCCGGAGGCCCTACGCTTCCCGAAATCGAGTTACTGGGCGCCGCGTTCCTTGGGCCGTATGCCCTGGGTGCGTTCATCGGCGCGCTTGAGATGGGCGTCGTCATCACTTGCTTTATGCGCTTTCTCGCCCGCTCGGAGAAGGAAAGGATGCCCATCAAGCTCTTGGTTTACTTTGTGACTTTCGTGGCAGCGTGCGTGGCTTCCCAGTTTTCGTCCACACACACCTGTATCTGTCTTTCTGACGAGGAAGGTTCCCCTTTCCCATGCAACTCAAACAGGTTACAAACGGGAACGACGTTCGCTGCGTGGTGGAAGATATCGGTGCAGGATTTTGGCAATTGGGTGAGTGAAAAACATCCCGTTGTGAGACACAGTCCAGCGTCTTACTTTGTTGGGGTCGCACTCCTTCCTCCGCTTCTGCCCCGACTTGCGGATAGTCGGCAGCTGCAGTACCTGGGTGGCCTCAGAAGATTCATTCATCGCTAGTGCGTCCTGAGCTCACGTTGGCTCTGTTCGCTTTGACGAGCCTGCTGCCGCCGCTTAGACGACGCTCTTGGCTGCTCCAATTCAGTCATTTCTTATATGGCGTTGCTGGCATGTAAGCGTTTTGTGGCACGCAGGAGGATCTCGTGCGCTCTGAGCACGCTCTTTTTGTTTGCACAGCTCCTGACTCTGAGGCGGCGATGGCTTGTCGCAGTAAGTGTCTCGGCCTGGTCTCTAAATCATGATGGGAATATGACATCTGATTTCTGAACTCAGTTGCCCCTTGTCTTGTTGGTTATCGGCTCCTTGATAGCCACCATCTACGTCACAGTCATTCTTTTCCTCCTTCAATTCCAGAGCAAGGATACTCTGTCGCTCTCCTTGCACACCTTTTTCACATGTTGTACGTCTCTGTCATCGCTTGCCACTTGAGCTCCCAATCTGATCCTCGCCCCCCAAGTCGTTCTCTCCTTGGCATTCTCTGCAGGTGACGTCCTCTTCATAATAATGAAGGGCCCTTCTGACAGTCCACCCTTTTGGCATTCAGTCATCGACATCGTCGTTACCAGCATTCGTGAGTTGGACGAAATCCTTTGTGAATTTGACATAGTACCAAAATTGGGCTAATCTCCATCGACTGGGTCACCTCGTAGTCCTTTCATTTCTTATCCGGTCACGGTCTAGCATATATACAAGACGATTTCGCAAGGTAAGGAATGGCATCCCTATACATTGAGTTGAACCAAGTTTACCGATATCCAGGTGCTATCCCAACTTATTACTATCACTTGGGAATCAGCAGTTCCGCCATGCGCTTGTGCCATTGCAGCCTTGATTGCTACTGTTGTTGGGGTACGAGATACTTCTCTCTTCCCTTTCGGAGAGGTTAACTAAGGAAGCGACCTGAATCGTTGACTTTTATTGGGCCCAATTTAGGCGCCATTTGTCTCCTATTGGGCGGTCATGCTGCAGACACTACTAGGGAAGTTGTATCTTATCTCATTGTTCGTCACACTGTACGTTCTCCTTTCATCTTTATTTTGCGTTTGGCTCAATAACTACTATCATCTCTTAGGGAGGGCCGTGCAAAGCTGGCCAGTGTCGTACATCTCACCCACTTCCCAACACTGACAAATGCGACCCCAAACGATGAACGTGGTCTGATCCCCCGGACGATTCCTCGCGGCCTGATCAATCAAAACGGCCCAACCTACCTGTACGTTGTACACCATTCCCAGATCTTTTGTCTGAGAGAAAAACCCGCTTGTCGCAGTTGGAATTCGTACCATGTAAGGTAACGGTCTCGAGCCAGGGAGCTCCTGAAGCGGACTCATCGGGCGCACATTCTGCATGGTCACAAGCAGTGTGATCCGGCACACACTTGGCCACTTGGTTGCAACTTTTACCAGCGCGCGGGACGCCGTTTGGCAGAGCAACAGTAGCATCGCTTAGTGTCATGTGCAGTACAAGTGTACATTTCCATCGGCGGTCGCCCGGGGGCGCCATCCCTTTGGTCTCTTTGGTTGCTCCCGTCGCCGTCATAGTCCGATCAACTTAGAACAGGCTTCTGGCGGTCGATCACTGCGATCCGCTTACCGCTAATACATGTACTGTACGTACTCCGTCCCGCTCGTGACGGAAGCAGATAAATATCAATCGAGTAACTTATAATTGATCCAAATTGATCTCCGGTTGGTCCTTTTGTGGCTAAGGCTCTCCAGCTTTGTGGTCCGGCCAGTGGTCCGGTCATACAGCCAGAGCCGGACGGCGGGATACTTTGGTCTCGTATTGCATTCTCGACTGTCTCGACTGTCTTAGTGCACAGTGCTCCAATACCGCACTGCGGCTCATCGGTCTAGTCATTCTGTTTGATTCTGTCTGGGCCTTCTGATCCCTCCAACGCACCCCCAACTCGGCGCTTCAGTTTTATTTTAAGACGGATCCCCGAATGTCTTTTTACCCGTGATTGGTCCAGGTGTGCTGCAGTATCGATATTTCCTGCCATTGGAAATTGTAATTGTATTACAGAGCGTTTTCGCTGGAGCTCAATCCTCCCGGATTGTTCATGTCCGTTGTCGTCTGGAGTCCCACTGCCACTGGGCCCCACACGACAACGTCCATCACAAACGAACGGGTGATGTGTTTACCCGCTAAAGCCACCGGTGGAATTGCAACTGCAAGGCGCAATGTGTTCGTCATATGAGGGAAAAACAAAAACACTTATCGCTATGCAACACCATACCATCCGCATATCCGGTTTTGGCCTAAAGAGCGAGCCATTCGTGCGTGCGCAAATGTGATGGTTATGGTTCAAGGGCGTTAAAATGGACTCGCAGCAGGAAGTCGCGCGGGCGCGGGCGCCTTTTTGTATCAACTCTAATGCTAAAGGGACCCCACAATAGCGCTTTACATATGCACTTTCCGTCTCACGGGGTGGGTTTAGATGAAGCGTCCAAATAACCTTACAAGTTACGGGGCGCAACTGAACGCCCCACACCCGCACCGAGGCGGCCCTACCCACGCACGCACGCATGGACCATTCGTCGTTTGTCCGAGTCGTTGCCCCGTTTCCCAACAACTGACTGTGCAACCAGCCACGATTAGTACCGGGCTGTCCCCCCGGGGGGGAGGCCCACCCCGGGACTCTGGTGCGCCGCATCGTATCAGACGTCCCGATCCCGATGGCAGGCCGCTTCTCCTGCCCAGGTCCCTCGATGGCGAAAGCGCCGGCCCCGCTCCAAGGAAAGATAGGATTTCTGTGGCGCAGGTAATGGCGCCCTTTTTTTTTGGCCTGCGCCTGCGCAACTTCTTGCTTCCCGGGTGTGCGATACGCAAACACGTGCAGGCCCAATTAAAGGAAAAGTGACCTATAAATAAATATAATCTGGCATGAAAGAGTTCCGGTTGTGTTGTTGCGACGTCGTCTTGCCGATTCGGCAGCAAATATTTATTAACCATCCGAGTCGTGGAAGAAGAAGATGGAGATGAAGAGTCCCCCGTCCAACGTGGACGTGGAGGGAAGAAAGGTAAGGACGGGACTCGCCGGAGGACGCCAGTGACGCCATGACTTTGTTGCATGGCGTGATTTGGAAGAGTACCGAATCAAAACAGTGAGTGGTAACAGTCGCAACGGGGCTTGTATGAGACCTTGACCTCGGACGTACTTGCCAGCCTGAGTGCTACGATTACAATGGCGAATTGGGTGGACACTTGTGCTACCACGTACTTCAAAGAAAGCGCCTCTAATAATCGCGTGAGCCAGATCAAATGAATATGTCTTCATTATGACTAGCGGTTACGGCACCCATGAATACACCTTCTCCAGAGCATTGCGCTCGGCTGCCACCGCCATCTCTTCACATGCATCCAGGTAAGCCCTCACTTTCTCTGGTTCCATCGCCTGAAACTGATACATCATGAGAACACCATGAGAACACCATGGGGTGGACGGCACCGTGTACACCGCGCCTTCCTCAGCGATCCTGTCGAGCGGTGTCGGGACTGGCATGATGCCGTCGGCTCTTGGTATCTGTGTGCGCTACCTTCACATGCCCCCTAGAGTACAACACATCCTCTCACCTCTTCAAGGGAAGCAATCGGTTTCGCCATGTGCAGCACCAGATCGAACAGACGCACCCTCAAGAATGCAACACCTTGACCCAACACACGATGTATGCCGGCGCTAATTGAAGGAACAGACCATTGCGAACGTCGTCGACATCTCGTACAATGTCGTCGTCACCACTGAAGTCCTGGCGTCGGTGTGTTGTAAACGTCTCAATATTTTGCCAATGGGGCTGTAAGCGAGGATAGAACCGTACTAGGAGTTATCATACTGTGTCACCCTTGGCATGGGGAAGAAGGTGCGCGGCATCGCACACATCAGGGGGATCTCCTTTCACCACACAAGTCCCATCCCGCTCCCCCATATCCTCGCAGAAGTTGTCCCGACGCGTGCTGGACCAACTGGAAGTGACTGTCCTCGCGTCGGCGAGCCGCGAGTCAATCGGGAATATTCGGAGCTTCTCTTCGTCGGCGATCGTCGCTGGTATTGTTGGGCGTGCAATTCGGAGTATCCCGGGAAATGCTCCGGTACTGCCCATTAAGGGATTTCAAATATAGGCACATATATATATTAGTCGAGCCCCACTCTAGGGGTAAGAGCGAGTTGAGGACGCCTCCGTCCCACCCCCGGGAAATGCTCCGGTACTGCCCATTAAGGGATTTCAAATATAGGCACATATATATATTAGTTGAGCCCCACTCTAGGGGTAAGAGCGAGTTGAGGACGCCTCTGTCCCACCCCCTTCTCTCTGCCGTTCAGGCAACTCTGATATATATTGAATTCATTCTAATAGGTTATGGGCCCTGGCCGCCTATAGCTTAACCTCATTTGCGTGACCAGAAACTGTACCATATTCACAAAACCTTGAGTCACTGACTCAGCCCCTGTCTCATATACGCAATGTCGTGGAATGGCATCGGCTCCGTACCGTCGGGAAGGTCCTCGCCTACGACAAGCGCACAACCCACGGGCAATGAACCGTCCGGTCCGCACGCAGTCATAAATCGTATCGCCCCTGAGAGTGCTGCGATGACTTCGAGCGGAAATTTATTATTGGATGGTACCAACTGGTCCGATTGGGAAGTGCACATGAACATCTTTTTGAGCATATATAATATCGAAAAGTATGTCAAAGGCTATATTGATCGCCCTGACCCAACAGAGGACGCAGAAGGCGCTAACAATTGGGACCGCAATGACAAATACGCCATGTTTGTCCTGCGCCGGAATATTGCGCCGCAACAATTGATTCATGTCAATCATTGTTCTACATCATATGAAATTTGGCAAACCCTGCAAGCTATCTTCAAAACGCGTAACGAAGGCACTGCGATATCTTATCAAAGGACCCTATATGAATGCCGCGCACGCGATGGTGACAACATAGATGATCATATCAATCAAATGAAGAAATATGTCGATCGTCTCAATAGTATGCATGATGATTCTTTCACCATACGCGACAACAATTTCAAAGCGATCTTAATCTCGTCGCTACCGGAATCATGGGACCTATTCACGCAGCAATATATTGGTATGCGTTCCGCTTACGATAGGCAGGACCAAAAGAAGTTGCTCTCCTCAAATGAACTTATTGGTATTATCAAAGAGGAGTATCTCAGACGCGGTCAACGCGTGAAAAATCTTGCATTCTATGCTCAGCAAGACAAAGTCGATCGCAAAGCTATCGCGAATACGACTAGTACAAATCAGCGGACCTTAGCGAGCCGAATTTCATCGGATGGCAACCGTGCTAATGATAACCGACCCGCTTGCCGACATTGCGGCAGAAATAACCATGAGGTACAAGATTGTAAATTCTTGGGAAAGTCGCGTTGCCAAAACTGTAAGAAAATCGGGCACAACAAGTCTAAATGCTGGCAAAAGAAAAACAAAAGAAAGTCCGACAAAAAGGAAAAGGAGAAGGAGTCCGATTCCTTGCAGAAGAAGCCTAAGACGGAGTCAAGCAATCAGTCTGTCATCGTCGGAGAATTGTCTAGCGCTCATATTGAGGAGATGTCGTGCGTAGCCGAAGAATCTCAGATGGTATCTGATCACAATGAACAGTATGACGGAGAGTGTTACGGCTTTGATACGTATCTGTAACACGCCATGCGTGCTGGGTATGGGGTATAGGGGGTGAGATAGGTGTTAGAAGCACACAAGGACTCAACACAAAAGAACCAGCTCAATCAGGTCTATTGTGAAGTCGACGTAGTGTGACAGTAATAACTTTAAAATCTGCAGTACTTGGGGCAAGGGTCTGCCCTTTATATAGTACTCAGGTGTCTACTCTACAAGACATGTAAAATTTCGTGCTTCAATCGAGGGCACATTGGTTAGGCAACGATCGCGAGCGTCGTCACTGATCGAGACGGGCAGTGTGCCCCGTTTCGTGTGTGCAGCCATGCGAGACTGGGGCAAACTCGGGTGCCACGTCGCACGCAGTCACATGACTGGTCAGTAAGGCCATCCGCCTTACAGTATCAGACTACAGATGAAATTGATGAACACCTGATCTATTATGATTGGTATGCGGACAGCGCGACAACTTCACATATCGTGAATTCCCGCGATGCGTTTTCATCTTATCAGCCGATTACCGATACAGCAATCTCGGGAGTCGGAGAAGCCATTACGCGCCCCGAAGGTCGAGGCACCGTCACACTGACATCTAAGTACAATGGTCAAATATACGCGTTGCAATTACAGGATGTCTTGCATGTTCCTACTAATAAGAACAACCTTTTCTCCCTTGGACGTTGGGATGCCGCTGGGAATACATATTCCTGCAGAGGCGGTGTTTTGACTCTTTGGGCACAAGATGTACCTATAGCTATGGCAAACAAAATGGGTAACAATCTATATTTGCTCAATGCGGAAGTACAACGTATGAAGAACGCGTTAACAATGAACGCGAGCGCGAAAACGCTACCGGATTCTTGGCTTACATGGCATAAACGCTTCGGACATATCGGATATACTGGGCTACAAACTATATTGGACCATGATATGGTGAATGGATTCACAGTAAATCCAAACACCCAGAAGTCCGATTGCACAGCGTGCATTCAAGCGAAGATGTCCGAGCGGCCCTTCGGTCCGGCAGTAAACCGGAAGACAGAGATCGGAGAACTTACTCATATGGATCTCTGGGGCAAATATGACGTCGTGTCGATCCATGGCAACCAATATTATCTACTGATGATCGACGACGCATCACGATATGTATGCCTAGACTTCTTGAAAGCCAAATCCGACGCAAGTAAATACATCAAAAATCATTTCACATATCTCCAAGTACGAGATAAACGTCCGCGTGCACTGTGCGTAGACTGAGGCACGGAGTTCCTTAATCAAGACCTTCGTGATTGGTGTGCGTTGAATGGTATTGAAATTCAATCGACAGCACCATATTCTCCCTCACAAAATGGCGTTGCGGAGCGGATGAACCGTACCCTCACGGAGTTAGCACGCGCGATGCTAATTAGCTCGGATTTACCGGAATTTCTCTGGCAACAAGCAATAACGCATGCTTCATATGTGCGGAACCGTGCGTACACTAAAGCGCTACCCCACAAAACTCCATATGAATATTGGCACGGAACTAAACCGAATATCTCACATCTACGCGAATTCGGCGCTCCGGTATGGATCTTATCTCAGGGACAGCAGATCCCGCGCAAGATGTTACCAAAAGCACAACGGCGCGCATACGTCGGCTATGACGACGGCTCTAAATCTGTGATCTTCTATAACGCGCCTTCGAGAAAGATCTTGATTTCACGGAATTTTCATTTCCTCACTCCTTCGGAAGAATCCCCCTCGGAAAATATAATTGTAACGCCTACTCCACAGCCTGAAGGGGAGTCTGAGGGAAGCACGCGTGTGGAGAAGACGTCTAATGAAATGCGCGTGGATTTAAAGAGGAAAGCAGACGAAGATATAGGTGAAACACGGAGAACGCGGGGAAAACGCCCGGATTACAAGCATCTTGATGATCCGTTTTCTGACGAGGAGATGGATATTAACGAAGATGAAACGCTCTCCGGACATCACACCTTAGTCGCAACTGCTGACAACGATTATCATAGCCTGAAGGAGGCTAAGAAGTCCCCGGAATGGCCGGAATGGGAAGCCGCGATAAAGGCGGAATTGAAACAGCTCGAGCAAATGGGGACATGGAAATTAGTTCCCAAGCCCGCCGGCGTAGTCCCGATCACCAATAAATGGGTGTTCACTAAGAAAAGGGACAAGAAGGGATGAATAACAAAGTACAAGGTGCGACTAGTTGCCAGAGGATGTGCACAGCGTCCGGGACATGACTTTACTGAAACACATTCACCTGTGGTCAGATTTGAGACAATACGCCTGATTCTCGCGATCGCAGCAGTCAAAGGAATGTTCATTCAGCAGATGGATGTCAAAGGCGCATACCTCAATGGTATACATCAGGAAAACGGCAAAATGCTGAATGCTTCTTAATGCTTCTTAATGCTTCTTTATTGCTCTTATTAAGCAGGGTGCCCTTCTTAATAAGCGGATAAGAGGCATTAAGAGGCATTAAGAAGCATTCAGCATTTTGCCGTTTTCCTGATGTACTGGAAGAAACTATATTCATGACGCAGCCGGAAGGATACGGAGACGCTACAGAACGCATATGTCAACTAATTAAGACTCTCTATGGCCTAAAGCAGGCAGGCCGTTGTTGGAACTTCGAATTCGACCGGAAGATGCGACGTCATGGCTATAAGCGTTTACTCTCGGATCCCTGTGCTTACATCCGGCGCGATGGTGATGAAATCGCGATCGTTACAGTTTGGGTCGACGATCTATTACTATTTGCGACATCCATGGAACTTATGGAGAAGATGAAATCTGACTTGAGGAAGGAATGGCAAATCACCGATCTAGGAGAACCCTCCAAGATAGTTGGCATAGAAATCACGCGTTGCAAAGACTCAATCTCGATTTCTCAAAGAGGTTATATTGAGAAAATACTAAAGGAAGAAGGCATGGAACGCTGCAATCCTGTAGCGATGCCGCTCGACCCGAATGTCAAAATAGAACCTAATCCGGATGGCAATCAAGGAGACCGGAGCAATTCTTATGCTCGTCTATTAGGCGAACTACAATTTATTTCAAACGCTACGAGGCCAGACATAGCATATGCGGTCAACAGACTAGCCGTGTACACGGCTAACCCCAGCCTACAACACTCTGGGATGCTTAAACGCATCTTGAGATATTTAGCAGGCACAAAGAATTACGCGATTACATATCTCGCTAATCCACGCGTAGACCATCGGCTCCAAGGTTACGCGGACGCTTCGTTCGCAGGCACCGAAAACTATCAATCGGTATCCGGCTATGTATTTACGCTCGGATCAGGTGCAATATCTTGGAGATCAAAGAAACTAAAGGTGATCACATTATCGTCTACAGAGGCTGAATATGTTGCCCTTTCCGAGGCCGCGCGCAAGGCCATCTGGCTGAAGAATCTCTTAACTGAATTAGAACTCAGCCAAAACACACCAGTTGTCATTAAGGGTGACAATGACGGATCCATAGCGATGGCGAAGAACCCGCTGTTTCATAATCGGTCAAAGCATATCGCGATCAAGTGGCATTGGTTGCGCCAAGCAGTTCAAAACGGTCAAATTTATATTGAAGATTGCCGAGATGCGGACCAAACTGCTGATGTATTAACTAAACCTTTGCCGTGTGCTAAGCATAGGCAACATTCTACGGAAATGGGGTTATCGCCGAATTGAAGGGGAGTGTTGGGCATGCAATTCGGAGTATCCCGGGAAATGCTCCGGTACTGCCCATTAAGGGATTTCAAATATAGGCACATATATATATTAGTCGAGCCCCACTCTAGGGGTAAGAGCGAGTTGAGGACGCCTCCGTCCCACCCCCTTCTCTCTGTCGTTCAGGCAACTCTGATATATATTGAATTCATTCTAATAGGTATGGAAGTAAAGGTCCATACCCCCAGTAGAGAGGCTAGCTGAGCGTCGTAGTCGATAGGAAATGTGATTGTTGCGTTCTGCATGGAGCTCACCACACGATTCTTTGATGTGCTGGACGATTCGGAGAATGCCGATGACCCGGGAGGCGCCGCAGCGCGGTATAAATCGTGGGTTGTACTAGGCGACGTACGCTGGGATCGAGGAGGGCGAGGAAAAGATGGCGCGAAAGGTTCTGCGCCACTTGCGCTCGCGCGAAATGGGAGGGGAAGCGGAAGAGGAGTAAGTTAGTAGCGTGGGTTTGGTTCGACGGTTCTCCCCTCTCTTCTTGCTTCATTTCCTTCCGTCTTTCTTGCTTCCTGGTTTATCAGGTCACCTTGTTTACTTGGGTTCTGAACGTGTTTTCCCTGCGCGTCCGTCGTTTTCCCCCTTTTATCATGTCTACCTGCTAGTTAGTGACTGAGTCAACTGAGTAGTACGGAATCGACGCGTGACGGGAGAATCGACTACTTGCCAGATAACAGCTTTCCGAGTAATTGTCACGAGGCCAACAAAGAGCGGCGCTCTCGTCGAACATCTGCTTATAAGCCCGCATGTTGGCTCTCATCAGAGATATGGATGTGCAGATCGCGACTATCCGTCTGACCACGCACTCCACACTGAACGATCGAGCTGGCTGTTTGATACAATCAACTACAAGTGGTACAGTCGGATCTCTTAAGTCATCCCCTCTTTGGATACCCCAGAGTATAACTTACTGGGCTACGACTGTATGGAAGATAGAAACAGGTGCACGAACTTCATGAGAAAATATTATCTGATCTATAAACACTGTGATCTGTGTATCCACCTTTCTGTTTTCAGACTCATAACAAATCATAATCATACCGTTCATAATAGTTGTGTTACCCAAACAAGTGTTGAAACTTCAGACCCGGAATTTGGAGTGATGAAACAGTGGGTCACCCACTTCATTATGCGCCCATTGAGAAGGGTGACAGAACAAAAACTGCCATACTGTACATCAATGTGATGGCCCATGATGAATTTGGAGGCGCTAGCCCAACAGTGTGTCTAGCAAGAGAGTGGACGAAGAAAATAGGGCGATAATGCACTATTTTCGCTCCTGATCGACATCTCGGAATGGTAGGAGAATGCTGGAAGTAGTTGCATTATTACCTGCTACATCACAACACAGATATGACTTACAGTATACAATCGATGAATTAAACTTCTACCTTCGTGTTATGCCAATGGCTGAACAGTATGATAATTCCCTGTTGCTGATATATTCTAGGATGGTGTCTGGCCGTCGTTGTTCTGTGCTATCGGATCTGCGCCCAGCTCGAGAAGTATCCGAATGACTTCCACACGTCCGTAACACGACGCAAAGTGGAATGGTGTCCAGCTATGGTTGGTTTGTGCTGTCGGATCTGCGCCCTGCTCGAGAAGTATCCGAATGACGTCCACATGTCCGTGCCCCGACGCAAAGTGGAATGGTGTCCGGCCGTCGTTGGTCGGTGCTGTCGGATCTGCGCCCTGCTCGAGAAGTATCCGAATGACGTCCACATGTCCGTGCTCCGACGCAAAGTGGAATGGTGTCCGGCCGTCGTTGGTCGGTGCTGTCGGATCTGCGCCCTGCTCGAGAAGTAACCGAATGACGTCCACATGTCCGTAATACGACGCAAGGTGGAATGGTGTCCGGCCGTCGTTGGTCTGTGCTGTCGGATCTGCGCCCTGCTCGAGAAGTAACCGAATGACGTCCACATGTCCGTAATACGACGCAAGGTGGAATGGTGTCCGGCCGTCGTTGGTCTGTGCTGTCGGGTCTGCGCCCAGCTCGAGAAGTATCCGAATGACGTCCACATGTCCGTAACACGACGCAAAGTGGAATGGTGTCCAGCCATGGTTGGTCTGTGCTGTCGGATCTGCGCCCTGCTCGAGAAGTAACCGAATGACTTCCACATTTCTGAAACACGACGCGACGTGGAATGGTGTCCGGCCGTCGTTGGTCTGTGTTGTCGGATCTGCGCCCTGCTCAAGAAGTATCCGAATGACGTTCACATCTCCGTGCTCCGACGCAAAGTGGAATGGTGTACAGCCGTCGTTGATCGGTGCTGTCGGATCTGCGCCCAGCTCGAGAAGTATCCGAATGACGTCCACATGTCCGTGCTCCGATGCACAGTGGAATGGTGTCCAGCCGTAGTTGGTCGGTGCTGTCGGATCTGCGCCCAGCTCGAGAAGTATCCGAATGACTTCCACATGTCCGTGCTCCGATGCACAGTGGAATGGTGTCCAGCCGTGGTGTCCTGTGCTGTCGGATCTGCGCCCTGCTCGAGAAGTATCCGAATGACGTCCACATGTCCGTGCTCCGACGCACAGTGGAATGGTGTCCGGCCGTCGTTGGTCTGTGCTGTCGGATCTGCGCCCTGCTCGAGAAGTATCCGAATGACGTCCAGATCTCCGTGCTCCGACGCAAAGTGGAATGGTGTCCGGCCGTCGTTGGTCTGTGCTGTCGGATCTGCGCCCTGCTCGAGAAGTATCCGAACGACTTCTGCGTGTCCCCTGTCCGACGCCACATGCAATGCAGTCGACTCGTCGAAGGCCCGAGAGTGCACGTCCTGTGCGTGCGTGATCACCAGGAACTCCACAATTCTCTCAAAGCCGCAAAGAGCTGCGTAATGCAAGGCCGTTCCTATCGGTGTCAATGACCTTCCGTCCCGTGGTCTTCGCCGCCACCGATCCAATTCTGGGTCGTATATCCATAACCAAATCCCAAGATGTGGTTTACTCGAGTCGAACAACCGCTTCATTCCTTCTTCCGCGTGTACTGAGATATTCTCGACTCGGGCATGGCCAACCCAGTGCTCGGCGGCGTATTCGGCCAGGGGAAACTTCTGCAGGCTGCCTTCAGTGATGCTTGCATTCAGGTGCAGCAGAATGCCCAGACATGCTTGCGCGACAACGGTATGAGCAGATGTCAAGGAAATGTGGTAACGGCGGGATATATTGTCGCTTGTTTCGGCAAGGCGGGTAGACATGAGGAACTCCTTCACCGAAAAGTGACAGAATTGGATCACTGGTGAACTTTCCACATGGACAACCGAAAGCAAGCTCGAACATGTAGAAAGCACCGCATCCAATGGATCTTCCATGCGCCAGCCCTCGTGGTATTTCGGAATCCGTCCTGCCTCGAAATCGAATGCGAGAAACTCGGCGAGTTCCTTCACACTGAGCGGGCGGGAAGCTACCGCCACACATTGGAACAAACGGTGGGCAAATTCCCGATTTGCGTTGTTGATCTCTCGCAACGTTCGCTGATATGTCTCGTCGAGGGTCTCCGGTAATTCGGCTAGCGCTTGCCGGATACATCCTGGGTGGCAACCACGGAGGTAGACCTCTTGACAATACACCCATCGGAACCTACAGTAAGGGCGTTAGCGACTCCTCAATGGCCTCAACTTTTAATGTTGATTCCTTACATCCCGTTAGCATTTCTTGTTAGGACGTCAATCACCATTTGCTTGTCCTCAGCTTTCCACAGTCGGTTTTTTGGATCCCCGCTAATGGCAGACTTGATATAGTTCTCGATATCATTTATTTGTCCGCCCTCATCATGTAAGGAAACGGAGTGGCAAGTCAAGCGGTCGAGAGCCATTTTGATGTCCATTTCGGGTCGACTAGTCACACAAATACGGATATTAGGAAGGTTTGTGTTGACAAGCTCCTCCACAAGCATTAGGACTTTCTCGCGGGGGGAAGGCCTAGCAGACGTATCTGGACATTCATCCAGAGCATCCAGGACGAGGTAGATGGGTGCTTGCCCCGGTAATTTCAGTAGTTCCTTCAAACACTGGATAAGCGCGCCGTCTCGGGGCTGTTGCGAGCCATTTTGGTGCTCCGAGTGGAATTTAGAAAGAATCGCGCAATAGGAGTCGGACTGGTGACAGAGTTGAACAAGTAGAGATGAAAGCAGCCACGAAGATCCTTCTTTTCTTCGTCCCTGAAGTCGCAATAAAAGAACGCAAGCGAGGCGAGCCCAGACTTCCGCATCGTGTTAATATCCTCAATAATTGTGGAGCTAGCCAACGAAATAAGTTCCTAAGACAAAATATCAAAAGAAATAACGTACCAGATAATGCTCTTTCCCGCCCCCGCTACGAAGGTGAAAGGTCATCAATCTTGGCGAGATCATAACGGACGAGCGACAACTGACGTTTCCCGTGGATCCATAAAAGGGAACTTGGTGCAGACGCTTTCCATTGCGAGAATGTGTCCCCTGAAGGAACCACCTTGCGGTCCCTTCGCGGCGCAAGTCGCAGGCGATATTATGGTTCTTCCACGGATCAGGAGGAGAGAGCCATTTCCGGACATCATGCTGTAACTTGTCACCTGCCAAACAATCTCAGACCTAGTCGAAAAAGGCAACGGTTCGATATAACCGACGTTTCGACTTGTTTATGTCGCTTGCGACTTGCTGCATCATTTCTATCCCTCAATCAGACACGGTACCAGCTCATTGGAACCAATAAAACATACCGAGGGCAGTCCTGACGGTGTCAATCGATAACTTCCCGTCTAGCGGGAGTGAGGCTCAGCGGCCGGCGGTGACAAGTCATGTGCGTTTGCTCACCGTCCATGAACACCTTCATGTTTTGCATGAGACCATAGACCACCTCCAGAGTCTGCGCTGCTGTCGTACGAGCCTCGTCCTGAGTGAGTCGGTCCAGCCTTTGCAGCACCGCCTTGACCTCATTGTCTCCCAAAAGCTTCTTTACAAATTTCACTGCGCTGCATTCAGGTCAACCCGGTCATCAACGAGGTTGGACTTACTCGGTCGCTTCTGTTTAATCTGTTTGGTCGCCAGGGCGAGAGTGGAAAGCAGCTCCACCAATATTCTTACGATGATTTCCGCCATTGCCACCGTTGGAGAAATTTTGGTGTATATATCAAGTCGACAGAGGAAGCGGTCGATGGACTCGAGCAAGTCGACCAGGAAATCGTAGCTCGCACCAACATCCTTGACCGCCTGATACATCTGGATGTCACAAAATACACACGTCGGGACCGAAGAAGGGCACGTACAGCGAACAGGACAGCGATGCCCGAAAATACGGCTGAGCAGGGGGAACGACTATAGAATAACAATCAGAGAGGTAGAACGCTGGTCAGCACCCTGCAACGTACCATACTCACGACGTCGCCGAGGGTGGTGCTGCTTGAGAGCACATGGATGGCTGACACGGCACTCTTTAGCGATTTTGTGATTCTGCCGTCGCTCCCCCGAAATTCAGTAAAGGCCTGCGCTTGCTGTTGAAGAGTAGTGAGAACGGAGTCGACTGAATTACAACACTGGAGTTGCTCGGCGAGTGGATGTCTGGCCAATGTTGTGCCCGTCTGATTCTCGTAGTCTTGCAAGGCGCGCTCGAACAGCTGTCGGAAATGAGAGGATTGTGAGTGATCGTCATATTGAAAACGGCGGGGAAATGTGGGCTTGGGGAAGAGAGATGGAGTTCCGTGAGGAAATGACGGCTGGAGGGAAGGATGAGGTGGTGGTGGGTTGGGAGGTGGGACGAGGACACTGCCTCCCATCGATTATTTATGGCATGCAGCGCAAGGCGATTGCCTTAAACAGGTGGGCGTAAGTTGGTGGGGAACGTTGAGCGCTCGACTGCGTTCTCGGAATGGGGGCGTACTGGGAGTATCGTTGTGTTGTTGTTGCTTACAGCGGGCGGGAATTTCCGCTGCTGGACCGGCCATTACCGGGTTACAGCCCGTCTCAACGTAGACGGAGCACGGAGCATCTTAAAGGAGCCTCATGGCAGGTGGCCATCCATGACCAGATTGAGGGGTTGCTGTGGCTGAAGATCGTCGCCTGCCAGTCAATCAATGGAGGGCGTCGTTGCTGTCTCTAGGAAAGGCTACGGATCAGCGTCACTTTCGCTATGATACTGCTGGGGAGGAGTAGGGGGGCGCGCAGGTATCGTTCAGAGTTCGAGCCCGGGATTCCGTTCATCTCGAAAAACGGGGCCTGACCGAGTGTTGAAACACGGCCCACCGAGTGGTGACTGGGAGGATCCTGTCACGTATCTCAGCCATTTGTACGGCTTGGTGAGAAATCCAACTCATTGAGTTGGGTGACGGGGAAGGCGAGACATACCTCCCAGTCCCAATGACGGCAGTCATGGGAAGAGGGAGCATGGAAGAACGCAGAGACAGTATACTACGTCTTATATCAGAACGGGTCAGCCTCGCTCCTAATCATAATCACTCACAATTATACAACCGGTCCAGATCGTAAAGGGGTCGCTTGTCCACGGCGGCGGGGGCGGTAGTTGTACCGCAAGGGCGGAGCAGAGCTGGCGCGCGAGTGTCGTACGCGTACGTGGGCGCCTTCGAAAGTGAAGTGGGCGGGAACTAACTTACCCTTATCTGACAAGTGACGCTAGTGACGGACAACCTTGAAGGAGTTGAATTCTTCCCTTCCGCCCGCCGCCCGCCCTCCGAGTGTTCTCCGCGCGCCAAGGCGCCAAGAGAGTTGATTGATTTGAATGATCGACCGCGATCGACGACACGACGGTCCGCAGATTTGTTTGTAGATTCATAAGTTGAGAGTGGTGCAAGGAGCAGAATCTGATGATTCCATCCGCATCCAATTAGAGAGTGAGAGAATTTGGTTCCGCAGAGCAAAACAGAAATGGCACGAAGGGAAGAAGGGAAGCAGTTTGCGATGGAATTGCAATGATTATTATTATTTCGATGACACGATAATCATGGTACCGAGGTAAGACGGGAGGGGAATAACGTACTGCAGTGATGGAGGTATGCAAGCCAAGCCCATTGATATGTAAAGATCCAAGAGAGCAGTTCGACGTGAGACTAGGACTAGGATACAAAAGACAGCAGAAACACAAAGCCCACGAAAGAGGAGAGCGGACAATTCAGAGAGCGAGCGACGATTAGAGGAAACGAAAGCGCATAGCTTAAGGGGAGAGGAGGGAGAAATGAAGAAATGAATGGAGCCCGCGCCGGCGCTCCTAAGTTATAACGCCTGGACGATGATGGTCGTATCATCCATCCACGGCGTGTCCATATCGAGAGTGATCATCTGCGAGATGGCGACGAGGTCCTCGCCGCCCAGCGCGCGGCGCAACAAGCGCAGCGCGAGGTTCTCCCTCTCCCTCTCCTTCCCGGGCGCGGCGCCGGCGGCCTCGGCGACGCAGCGCGCCCAGTCGGCGACCATGTCCGCGCGGCCGGCGCCGTCGTACAGCTCGCTGAGGCCGTCCGTGGCGAGGACGAGGAACGCGCGCGGGCCGAGGCGCCGGTGCACGATGTCCGGCACCGAGGAGATGTACGGCGGCGTGCGGTTCCGCGCGAGGAGCGTCTCCCACGGCGTCGGGTCCGCCACGCCCGGGTAGAGGTTGTAGAGCACGCGCCGCGTGAAGATCGCCGGCTGCTTGAACGGCGCGTCGCCGATGCCTGTCCCGTGTCGTTCCCGATATGGTGGGAGAAAAAAGAAGGAAAGGATCAGCAGCCGTGCTCCGCCGACGGGGGGGTGATGGGCGGAACTCGAAACTCGGAACTCACAGCGGAAGGGCGCTATTGTGCCGAGCACGCGGCCGTTTAGCACGCTCTCCGGCTCACCCGGGTGATCACGCCTCACGCGTGCAATTTCGGCCGAGTTGCTGCCGTTGTGCAATACGTTCAGCACCTCGTGCCGCGGGTGGCGCCCGTCCGGGTCCGGCGTTACGAGCACTTATGGGAGAGAGACACACTAATCAGCCGACTTGTTCGCGCATGCCAAGGGGTGCCCAAGAGAGAGAAAAAAAAAGGCGGCGTACCGGCTTCGCAGTCACCGAGATTCGCCACCCAGAGGTTCTCGTGGGCGGGTCCACGAGTGCGACGAGCGCAGTGGTGCCGTAGAGGCACAGCCGTGCCCGCTTGTAGTTCGCGCCGGCGGAGGGGCCGGTAAAGTCGTTTACCACCGCCTGGATCTCCTCGTCCGTGCGGTCCGGTAGCGAGGCGAGTCCGCCCGGGAACAATTCCAGCACGTCGCCCGCGATGGCGTTGTCGAAGGCCGTGATGCCGCTGGAGAGGAGTTCGGAGACGAGGTGGGAGGCGGGCGCGGGCGCGGCGGGCCCTGTGATAAGCTTGTGCAGCCGCTCCTGGACGATAATCGGGAGGTGGTGCGCAGCGTGCTCTACGGTGGCGTCCCCGAGATGGCCTTGGTTACCGGAGAGAGAGATTTTGCGGCTCGTCAGCGCGTCGTTCGGTCAAAATCATGGGGGGCCCGCTTATTTTTTTTTCGCGTCGCCAAAGGAACGCACCGTCGAAGACACCCGTGAACGTCCACTTCTTCCCGTGCACGTCGATCTGCCGCACGACGAAGCGGTCCTGCGAGTTGTAGCGCGTGCAGGGCTGGAATGCGACGGCGTCTGCGAGGCGGCCGCGCGCGGCGTCGAAAACGGTGCGCTCTGGCTTTGCGAGGGCGGCGAGGCGTTGGGCGATGTCGTGTTCGGAGAGCGGCACAAAGGCGCAGCGTAAGGGAGAGTCGTCGGGCCGCTCCGCGAGCTCGACTTGGACCTCTGCAACGACGGGGGTGCTGCCCATGAGTGTGCGTTTGTGGTTGGATTATAAGTTAAAGAGAGTGAACGGTGTGGTGCCAGCAGACGCAGCGCGCGATGCCTTCGGCTATTATATGTGGCTGCAATAATCCGTATTTTTTTTAATTAAAAAATTCGGACAGGCCGTCGTAGGGGAGCGCCACAGTCAGCGGATCGGGACGCTGATTTGGACTACCGGGGCCTGCGATTTGATGGGATACCAACTGTCACACGTTGGGTTTACCGGGTGGGGAGCACTCAGAATGTGGCCCGCCTGCTCGGCTAAGTATAAAAAGATGGCGTGTGTTTCAGCTGGGTGACGAAACAATCAAAGTGGGTGGTCTAGCGGGACACTGCTCGAAGGAGGTGCATGTGTTCCGAGCACGGTGCCTGCTAATATACTGGCAGGCTCAGGCTCAGCTGGCGTGTGACATGCAGTGCCGCGCGCCGAGAGCTGCGTCGACCGTGGCGTCGGGCCAATGTCGCCAAACTTAGCCTTAGCACAATATCACGCGGAGGGCCACACGTGATGGATGGCACAACCACGTGCTCGGCCCGGTCCGGAGGCGGTGTCCACGGATCACGGATCATCTGATATACGCAGCTCTATTGTCAACCAAAGACCGCCAGTACTAGTGTGCGGGATCCTGGGTGCGGATAACAACGGAGGCCCATAATTCTGCCTTTTGCCACTGCCATTTATACCCCGGGGTCTCTCCTCCCGCACACTGCAGTCCCTCTTCTGGAGTTTGTCATGCTCTGCTGGGTTACGTTTGCCCACAGGATTAGGATAAATGCTCTGGCATATTGTTCGCTCCCGTTATGCAAATAGGGGAACTCACCTCGATTCCATGTATCTGAGGATGCGATGCAAAGGCGGGTTCTATTTCATTCAAGCTTTCCAAAAGCCTCTAAGCCTCTATTGCACTATATATGGAACATCCCTGCCCCAAATGACGACACGATAGGATCATCACCTTTTGCGTTTTGAACTGGTGTTGTGAGGTTGAGCGCCACTCCTTGGAGCGCAGCAGAAATGCCCAGTCAGCGGCATAATTTCGGAAACGAAGAATAAAGGTAAACTGGGTCCGATATTGCAGTGCAAGTTTACGGCCCATAAATGCATCAAAGTGTAGTCCATTTGTTCGTTGCCGTGCTTTGTTTGCCAGCGCGTGTCGCAGCGCCGTCGGGTCGCTCGGGTCCCAACAGGACGAGGACGCGAGTCCGCATTCTGTCGCTTAGGTTGTCGCCATGCTTTCCGTATTGCAGTACACCAACACTTATATATGTGCTTGAATGCTTGGAACATAGAGTGAAATAGCGAAATGGCAGCGAGGATGCAACTGCCGGCCTTGTTCTGCGCATAGCGCATAGCGGTTTTGTGTCCGTAAAAGGAAATGTCGGACAGCCGAGGTCTCTTTTGTTCTGGCTCGTTGCAACAACACCCTTTGTCTCCCATACAAAAATGCGAAGCATAGGCGGACTGAAGACATTGCTCCCTCGTATTCCTCCCCCAGTGCAGCGCGGGCGCTGGTCCTCTCTCTCCCATACCTCTCTTTACTTCCATCCATCTGACGACCATTAGACGATATCCGACCATGCTATCTACTTTACTACTCATCTTTCCTTTCCTTTCTGTCGCTTGGGCGGCCCCCGTAGCCGTCAATTCGACTGTTGTTTGTTCTGCTGGGCAGTGTATGCAAGGGTTTACGAACACATCCAGTGAGTGCGCAACAACTTCTGCCTCGGCTGCTGTCCTTACTGACATACATGCATGCAAAAGTCGGCACCGTATTATCATCACCTAATGTACCCTCCAATGTCATCCTCCTTCCTGGCCTATACACATCGACCACTAATCCGCAACTTCTCCACCAACTTCTCACAAGTTCTTCGACTTCGTCGTCACCTTCGACAGGCTTCAACGCATCTGGTATTTCCCTCCCTCTCAATCTCGCGTTGCAACCTGGTCTCGCAGTATACCCTCAAGCTCTCTATTCCGGGCAGGCGCAATTTGCAGCCCTTCCCACCTCCCCGGTGTCTGGAAACTCGTCAACTCCTCTCTCCGCTGGCGCGATTGCCATGTCCTCCAACGTTTGGATCGCAGTAACGACCGGCGGCGCGTCGTCAAACCGCGTCATTCTTTGGGACTCCGTCCCGGATGTTTCCCAGCTTCCTGGCGCAACTTCATTGTCCCTTTCCGCTATGGAATCCAGCGCCTGTTCGCCTCAATGCTCTGGCGCGGGCGTTTGTTCTGCATCCGGTCAATGCACGTGTCAGCCTGGCTTCAATGGCACATCTTGTGAGGTATGCGCGAAGGGCTTTTTCGGGCCCTCATGCCAGGCATGTCCTGCCGGTTGTGCTACTTGCGATGATGGAATAGCCGGTTCAGGGCGTTGTCTCTCAACGACCGGTGCCAACGCCTCGTCGGCCTGTAATTGTCTTAACGGCGTTTGCGGCGCCAATGGCCAATGCACGTGCAACGCAGGCTGGACCAACGCATCAAATGGTACTCTATGTGCAACTTGTGCTCCAGGGTTCTTCCTCGATGGGAACGGTAATTGTGCCGTGTGCCAGCTGGGCTGCCAACAGTGTGCGGATGGGAGTGGCATCTGTGTCACTTGCAAGCAGGGATTCACCCAGGACGCTAACGATCGGACAAAATGTAACGCGGTGCAGTCGGTGACAAGTTCTGGCACGGCGTGCCCAGATGGCAGTTTCAGCAGTGGAACCGCGTGTCAACCTTGTTCCCCTTCCTGCTCAACGTGTTCTGGATCTACGTCGAATGACTGCATTGTGTGCGGAAATGGACAATTCTCCCTCGGTGGAAGCTGTGTCCCAACGGATAACAATGGGGTTTGTGCTGGCTCAAGCATGATCGCGAACAACAATAAGCATGCGTGCGACAGTAGGTGTTTTTGTCATCGTCGAAAAAGGCCAAATCTAATGTTATACAGGCTGCCCAGCGAAATGTACCTCTTGTGGGATATCCAACTTCAACGTTGCGTCAACCATCAATCAGTTGCAGTGCAAGGGATGTCTTCCTGGTTTCGTACTGTCGAATGGTACCTGTGTCGGAAGTTGCCCGTCTGGAACCTTTGTTTCCCCAAAAGACAACCTGACGTGCACTGGTATGTTCTTTCTTCGCATTCCCTATGTCTGTGCTGAGGACTGCCACAGCGTGCTCCTCCCAGTGCGGCACATGCGTTGGAGCGGCGGACTTCTGTCTCACGTGTAACGGTGGCCAACTGGCCTCGGGCGGTAAATGCGTCTCTTCTTGTCCTTCCAACACCATGACCGCCGCCGGTACATGTACCGCCTGCCACCCGGATTGCGCGACTTGTTCGGGAACCTCGTTCACTCAGTGTTCGAGCTGTCCATCCCAGCGCCCTGTACTTTCAAATGGTCGCTGCCTCTCGACGTGCTCCAAGACACAATTCTTTGACCGTGCGAGCGGAAGCTGTCAATCATGCGATAGTAGCTGTTCGAGCTGCTCCGGTGCCGGCCCCAGCAATTGCCTCGCCTGTTCAAGCTCGACCTCAGTACTCCGTGGAGGATCCTGTGTGGCGGCCAACTGTAACGGTAATGCGACAGCCGTCGTCCCAGGTCTCGGCGTGTGTCTTTCGGATCTCGTCTCCGTCCCGCAGGCGTCCGGGACTTCCGCCCCATACCGCTTCCCACTATCACGGGGATCGACACGCCGGTAAGCGACACCGGCGGCCGCCGACGCTCGCGTGGTGGGAGATACTGCTCATGACGCTCGGATGCGTGCTCATCTTCCTCTGCGTCCTCGCACTGTTCCGCAGGCGCATGCGCGCCAAGCGTGCCAAGCGCACGGCCGAGTTTGCAGCGGCGAAGAACATCGACTCGAGGGGCGCGGGGTGGCGCGCGAGGCTCCGCTCGCTGTTCTCGCGCCGGTCGCGGGTCCCCAAGGAGGAGAAGGTCGCGCTGCGCGTGGCGCAGCTGCGGAATCTCGAGGAGGAGCGGCACCGGGCCGCGATGGGCAAGTTGGGCGGGTCGGAGTACGTGCGCCAGTCGCGGCGGCTCTCGGCCGCTGGCGGCGACGTCGACTCGTTCTACTCGCAGGTGACGGGGCTGCCGCCGCGTGCGCCCGTGCCGCGTCAGCCTGTGAGGTATTCTGGCGCGACGGTCAGGAGCAGCAGCGCGTCGTCCATCAGCATCAGCGAGGCGCAGCGCTACGTCAGGTCGGTTGACCAGCTCACTCCCGCGGCAACGGGGACGAGCGAGGGGTCCCGGAACCCATTCCGAAAATAGCGAGATATATATCGCGTAAAATGAGCACTGTCACAACCTGCATAGCCATAGCATCCACTACCCCCGCCAGTTTTTACTGAACTCGTGCATTCGTCTCTCTCGTTTACTGTATCGATATAATACTGTAAATTAAATTTGGTTCGAGCGGTCTAATTGAAGCATCGTCCCGAGAATCATGCCGTTCTTTGTCGATGCGCATGGCGCCTACTGTCCGCCCGGATCTTCTGCTGTTATTGTGTCACTGTATTGTTCGTTCTCGCCGGAACAAGGTGGTCCGTTGCACCGCCTCTGCCATTCTTGCCGGTCCCGGTCTCAGAACAAAAGAGTTCGTTCGCCCGTTTCTACGGCACTTCGTGGCGTGAGCGCGTGAGCCGTGGTCTCGCATCCATTTCATGTTTAGTGCTCCTCTGCTTTGCTCAGGCAGTACCCTCGTTAGTCGTTACTGACAATTCTCATTACTATTGTACCTTCGTTACAGTCACTGATCGGGGAAAAGACCGAGTTTCGTTGCCAAGTATCGAGAACGCTTCGACCCATACTGCTTCCTACTGCCCATTGACGCAATTATGATCCGCATCACCTTGTGACCGACATTCGATTCATTTCGCCAGAGACGGGCGCGCATCGCCGTCCCCCTCCGGATCATTCGTGATCAGCACCTTAATCGCACCGCTCTTCGGATCGGCACTAGTCTCAAACGCGCGCACGGCCTCCTCGATCGGGAACCGATGCGTCACGAGCTTCCGCACGTCGCCCAGCACCCCCGCCTCGACGAGCCGCATCGCGCGCGGCCACGTGTTGGCGTACCGGTACTGGAACCGGAGCGCGACCTCGCGCGTCGACAGCCGCATAAACGGGAAGCGCATCTCCGCCGCGCCGACGCCCACCACGAACACCGTCCCGCCGAAGCGCACCGCCTCGATCGCGGCGCCCACGGACGCCTCCGCGCCCGTGCACTCCAGCGCGACGTCCGGCTCGACGCCCCCCATCGCCTCCACGATCCGCGCCGCGAGCGCCTCCTTCGCCTCGCCGTCGCCGTCGCGCGCGGCGACGCGCAGCGTGCGCAGACCGCCTCGTCCGCGCGGCGGCGCGAGTAGCGCCTCGGCGAATGCGAGGCGCCCCGCGTCGAGATCCGTGATGACGAGCGGGTGCGCGCCGGCCGCGTGTGCGCAGAGCAGCGCCGCGAGGCCGATCGGTCCGGCGCCGCATATGAGCGCGGCGTCGCCGAGGCGGAGGCCCGCGCGCTCGACGGCCGCGAGCGCGACGGAGAGGGGCTCGAGGAGCGCGCCGTCGTCGAAGGAGAGGGCCTGCGGGAGCTTGTGGCACCACACGGCGGGGTGGGCGATGTAGCGGCGGAGGAGGCCCGGGACGGGGGGCGTGGAGCGGAAGAGGACGCGCTCGCAGCCGTTGTAGCGTCCGCTGAGACAGGGCGCGCAGGTGTGGCAGGGAATGCCCGGTTCGATCGCGACGCGGTCGCCTGGCTTGAGATGTGTTACGGATGGGTGGACGGCGATGACCTAGCGGGGAAAACGGTTTGCTCGTCTCGTGGGTCAGGTGGATTGAGTCAATTGTGCAAAATACCTCTCCAGCCGACTCGTGACCGAGGATGTGTTTGTCCTCGACCACCATCGGCCCTATGCGCCCGGCGTGCCAGAAATGCACGTCTGAGCTACACAGTTGTACAAAATCGGCACCGTAGTTCTCAATTCGACACTTTACACGTACCCACAGATCCCCGTGCTCCGTATTGCAACGATCACCTCTCCCTCTGCCGGAGCCACCCCGGACTGGATGTCTGCGGCAGATGGTTCCGCTTTGTCGAGCCAAAGGTTGTGCTGCGGGTCAGTGTATACGCCGATATTTGGCTTGAGGTTCAACAGTGAGGACATGGTGGTGACTCGGAGAGACGGAGAGACGAGACGAGACAAAAACAACGTTTTTTTTTTAAAATCTGATTTGTATGCCGCTAGTCCTGGCGGTTCATATTACGTCGTAAGAAGGGAACGGCATATCGGACCGAGAGCAATGCCCGAGCCGAGATCATTCAACACCCAGGAGCATAGACATAACCCTCCACTCCCAGCAGACTAACATTCAACTGGCGGTGCAGGAACAGGTCAGATCATCCAACCCACATCCTCACGACAAAAGGGAGACCCACCTTTCGCGGACACTCTGCTGTGACGCGATTACAACCCCAGCATTTGATTTCCTCCAACTTCGGGCAACCGTCCATGATTGCCTTTATCACAAAATTGTCTACAGCACGGTTCCATCCTATGTCAAGCGTGCGCAGCTCCCGTGCCTTCGCAATTTCTGCCAAACCTTCGGCCGTTGTCTCGCGCCATGCATTGATGCTTAGCATCGACAGCGTGGACCCAACGCATTCCAGCAGTGCCGGCAGAGCTTCGGTACCAATATTGGGGGCACGAGCGATACTCAGGGAACTGAGAACGGAAGGCTGCCATGCACGGAAGAACACAGCAACACCCTCGTCGGTGAGCGCGGGCAGGTTATCTAACCTGAGGGAGACGAGATTTGGTGCATGTTCCTGAATGCCATTCTTGAGGAAATCGTCGCAAATTTCGTTGTGATTGGACAAATCGAGGTGCGTGAGTTGTGCGCCACGTTTGTAGAGTAGAGCAATCAGCTCATCCTCAGAGCAGGAGTTACTAGGTGATGACAGATCGAGCTGTTCTAGTTTCTGGAAGGAGGAAATGTAAGGGAGGAAGGTGTCGTCAAGCAAACCAATTTCCTTCAGGCGCAGCTCTGTGAGGTTTTGGCAGCTCGTGGCCAGTGTTGACATGCACTCCAGGTCGAATCGAGGGCTCTGATTGAGAAGGAGGGCTTCCAGTTGAGGATGGGATTGAAAGAAGTGGACCCAGGCAGGCACGCGGACAAGGAAAGGTCCCAGAAGCTCGAGCCGTACAAGGGAAGGGAGGGATGTGGACCAAGCTTCGAGGACTGTGCCATCGAGGTGGCCGCAAAAGTCGATACGGAGAGAGGTGAGATTTGGATTAAGTTGAGCAAGGGTGATCAGCGCAGGTGATTCGAGCTTAGTGCCGTCATAAACATTGAGATTCGTGTTCCTCACGTCATAGAAAAGGATGGCATTTTCAGGCGTCCTGTAAACTTCCGTTGAGACCAAATAGGCCAAACGTTGCGCAATCTTACAAGGAGCGATTTCGACAAAGGGCACGAATGATCTTGTCGAGATTGACAGATCCAATGTCTCCAAATGCTTCAACGTCATTGATATGTTTAGAAATTATCTGAAAGGAGATAAAAGGAAACGATAAGAAGAAGGTACAGTTACACTCGCCTTTATGCAAAGCGAAACCAGGGTAGGGAACTTGTTCTCCTTGTAGTTGGAGATATTCTGCCTTTCGGCAGCGGACTTGCGCTTGCGTGGAGCGGGAGGCTTCTTGAATGGCTCAGCTCCAGATGCCTTGGCACAGGAATGGCAAAGAAAGCCGGGTGGAGGGTTAGCGGCCAAGGTATACTTGGTCTTCGCAATCATGAATAAGGACACCAACGAACAAAGTTGCCGAAGGGCGCACCACGGTGAATTGCTTCGAGCATTTGGCACATTTCTCGATGCTTCCGACAGGTGGCTTGGGGTTACCCGACTTGTTTGTCCAGAGAGAAGACTTTGATGGGGCGGTGAATTCGTCTTCATCGTCGTCATCGTCATCGTCGTCATCGCCGTTTTGCTTCTTCGCTCTCTTCGCGGCCGCTTTCTGCTTTGCCAAAGCTGCTTTGGATGCCTTGCGTTTCCTTCCGGTCGGGGCCTCGTCCTCGCTGTCAAGATGGTCGGAATCGGGAACAACCTCAAATTTTTGATTCAAACGAGGATACGTTTTGGGTAGTGAACGGATACACACATCTCCAGTGGGCGCAACTGGCCCTTCACCTGACCCTGTATCATTGACAGGATCTTGAATCGCACTAGTTGACGCGTTACTTGGACCCGCCTCAGCTTGCTGCTGTTGTTGTTGTTGCTGCCCTCGGCGACGAATGAACGCATGATTAATGCCCGATTCCTGGAAAGAAGCGGGTAAGAGTTACGATCCAGGAATACCAGAAGATACGCACTCTGAGGAACTCTGTAAGGGCCGAGGTGGGGCCGCGGACGTTGTTTCTCATTCCGCGTTAAGTGGACTTCGTGGTGACCGAGACCGAGTGACCAAGGACCAGACGCGTGCGCGACACGCTAATTAGGGGCCAAACAATGGAAAACATGTCTAAACATATCCTTATTAAGGTGGCATGAACTCTATCTCCCTCCAAATATTGAGGCCGAGTGACGTGAAAACCTCACGAGTCTGGTTGAGAGCGGCACGGACACTGCATTCGGGAGACTTTGGCCTTATCTCCCAATGTCGAATCAGGGTCTGGTGAGTCCCACAACTGAGAAGGCCCAAAAGAGCACCTGCAACTCGGAGTGGGTTGCTGGCAGTGGTGATTGTGATGCAATTTGCAACACTGCACTAGCCCCGTGTTTCACGAGCTGAGGATAATCGGTGAGGCCACCGTCACCCCTGCGCACTGGGGTTACAGAAGCCGTGGCGCCCTGGCTGCAACGAAGACCGCGATCAACGGGACAAGGGGGGGTTTTGAACATCATCGTGGGGACGCGGAGAATGGACGGAAGCTGTGGTAATCCTAAAGCAGCGCTTTGGGATGGGAAGCAGAAGTAATGTGGGCTCTCCTCTTATAAGTCATCTTCTGATGGCAACGAAGGCCGACGTAGTCGTTACTAGCACTAGCCAGTCGGAGTGCTGTGCGGTGGTGCAGCCTCTCGCAAGAAATGAGCTCTTGTTCCCCCGACTCAATGTGGCATCATGATGGCAGGTCAATACGAGTCCTTAGGCGCACAAAGGCTGATAGCGGTGCCACCTGAGCGCGAGCTATACAGGGTGCCTATTTGAGCCCCAAAACACGGGAAGAAGGGCTAGAGTGCCACGATGTGGAGAGGCGAGTTGCCGTAAGAGAAATCAAGAACCTGGAAACGGCTGGCCCGAAAATTCGTTTCTCCACTCCGGGTCACGACATTTTCAGCGACTCCCATCAAGGCTTCGGGGCCATGGTCGGGGCCTTTTCCATGCGCAAAAGCTACCTTACGTTATTAGTCACCTGCGTGGGCGGCGCGGGTAGCACCGAGGAAAATTAGGGCAAAGTGCGATGGACGGGGTGCCTATAATAGTCCACACGTACGAGCTTTTTATCTTGACCGCCGGATTTCCATTTATGAATTCAGTTAATCGCCGCCGTAGGGTCTCGCCAGGCAAAATACCAGTAATCTCCGAAGAGGCAGGAGTTCGTTGCCACCTGAGTGAGTACAGATCTCGACGCGACCCATCCTAGATCGACTAGGCGGGTCCAGGTTGCCTGTCGCAGGCCTTGATGGTTGACACGAGGGTACTTTATAAATAGATAGACAATCGATTCGGATGGTTGCCTTCCGTAAGGAGCTCATCAAAGCATTACGTAGTAGTTCGTGGCCGTGGCCGTGGAATAGAAGGTGCGGCTCATGTTGTTTCGTCCGAGTCCATGTCAGTTACCTAGGCCAACTCACCCTGAGGCTGAAAAGAAAAGAGGACTATAATCCACCACCTCCTGTGAGCCCTAGTGAGATATACGGATCACTGTTTTGTGAGTCCGCGGGGATCATCTGCATATATTAGCCGATTTAGGAAGATAGGAAGACATAAATAGGACGGGTAGCCGTTCCCCTGACTTTGGGGGCAGAGGGGGGCAGAGCACAAGCGGGCGCTATAACAGTGGCGGGAATGCGCCGGGGAGAGTTCGGAAGCACAGATGGGGCTGGTGTCAATGAACAATTCGTGCAGTGATGAAACAAAGTAGCGGGGCAGTCCGCGTGACCCATGGCAAGTAGCGTTGTGTCAACATATGTGTCGTTCAAAATCTGCAAATACGTCGTAGCGTTTGTACGTGATACGCAGGAGCCTGCCAGTGCCATACCGGCAAATGAGGCACAATGAGGTAACAGAGCCGGACAAGAACCAGCACTGAGCTTTCCAAAGTGAAAGTATATAATGAGGCAAACGACCTCACAAGCAGGGTGAAAGCACTATGGTTTTAAAGAAATGGTGGAAATTGTTTACCTGAAGGCGGGTTTTCCTGAGACTATCGATACGGGAAAGTTCAGCCCTGTCCAGTAGACGTTGCGCAAGGAGACTATTGGACTGTTGATAACCAGGCACCAGTCAGAAGTCAGTGAAGGAGAAATCTGAGCGTTAAAGGAAATGACTGGCAGCGGGATCTTTTACATGACAAGACACTGCAGTGTGGTCAGAGGGTGAGTCATGCCATCAGAGAGCGACAAGCGACGATGGACGATGGGCCCAGCAGGAGTGAGTGGTAACCCTTAAGATACTCCAGGTTGCATGCTACTGCGAGTAATCCAGAGGAATGGAGACCGAGATTAACATGGGAAAGATAATATGCAAGCGCGAGGAGGTGGTGCGGATAGACACATCAATATAGATGGCCTTGGCAGAGAATGGGCAAGCAAGACTTCGGAATATGGGAAGACGGGTTTGGCCGGCCTTACCGGACCGGGCGTCGTCAACACCTCTCCAACAACACATCTATCTGATCAGACTTTGCGGCTAAGTGTGCGCCTCTTGCTTGTTGCCTTCGGTAGTGGCAGTGCACACCCGAGTGATGCACCGGAAGGCACGTACAGTATACACTAATTTTACCTCGTAGATCGTAGATGGCTCCATCAGTACGAACCAATTTCCTCAAATTGAATTTCCTTCACCATTTGTCGATCGCTAACGGGGGCCCTCAGCTGGTAACACGATCTGTTCGTCTTACACGCTCCCGCCGTCATCGTGTCAAGCAGGTAATAAAAAATTTGCTCTTGGTTATATTCGCATCGCGATGCTCGTGCTGTAGTATGTCATTGTTCGTTCTTCACGGCCCTTCAATTGTCTCCTCTCAGGCGTGTCCCGCGGATGACTACTGTACTTCTCTGCTTGCGGCGCGTTTTTTTTTGAGTGCGTCGATTTCATCATGTTCCAAATTGGTATTTACAGACAGACGGATGGGACGGTGGTTCAAAGTACTTGACCTTCGACACACATCGGGAAGACCTCTCAGGGCTAGTACTCAGTTATCATGCGTGGATGGTGCTGGATGGGTTGAGAAATGCGATCCTGAGATCAAAATCGATTGACGGGAAAGAGCTACCAAGGCGTGTCACCATGTCACCAGCGGCGTGCAGTTCCATCAAGATTTCTTCAACCGGTCGCCCTCATGGGCCCAATCAAACTCGCCAAGAATACCAAACAAACAACCAATATTGATTTGACATCGCTCCGAATCCCACTAAGCACCACCATTGTGCATGATACCGCCGCGGGACTACAAACTGGGTAAAAATGTCAAGAGGGAACTCCCCAACCAAAACCCTCTAAAGCTTCATCTGTTTCATCCAACCAACCGTAACTACCGCTTCACAAGCCGATGTTGATCGGGCTGCAGCCAATGGCGATGAGACCCTCTGTGTGTAAGCAACGCATTAGCAAGACGAAACAGGCAAAAGGCAAGAAAGACACAGACGCTGAGAAACGTCGCTGCAGCAAACGGGGGAGTTGTTGCTGTAGCGTTATGTTAGCACCCCACATGCACCACGAACGAAATTGAGCACTACCATTGATTAGAGTTAAGGAGACCGATGCTGGTGCAGGATAGCGCAACGGGGAGAGCGAGGTTCGGAACGAGGCCGAGCAGGCCGCTGAGGGAAGCCACGAGCGGGTCGGTGGCAGAAGACGTGGCACCGCAGCATTGCACCGATCCCGTGTTGCACTGGCTGACCGACGGGACTGTCGGAGGAGGCAAGAGGTTGAGCCCACCCCTAGCCACCGGGGTAGCAGCGGCGGCGACGGTGCTCGCCGCAACGATGGTCGCAATCAAAGAGACGAAGGACTTGGAGAGCATCATTGTGAAGACTAGATGATGGAGGCTGTGGTAATCCTGGAGCTGCGCTTTGGACTGAGGAACGACACAGAAAGTAGCTCCCCTTTTATACGTTTTCGTCCAAGCCTAGTCAGCCAATGACAACAAAAGGTCAATGCAATCGTTTCGGCCCAAGTAAGAAATATTGTGTATCGGCGTAGGCCATCGGAGTAAAGGAGCACTCCGTCTGCCGAATCAATGAAGGCCAAAGGCGTTACCTCACATACGTCGCGAGCTTCGTTGAGAAGTACCAAGACGGAACACGATTCCGGTGTCACCTGGGAAAAGTCTATAAAAAAAGCCTATTTTTGGGAGTAAAAAGAAGGCCGAGTACGCGACGAGCGGCGTAGCTGCCATAGAAAATGATGGATTGCAAGAAGCTGCCCCGAAATAATTGGCCCAGGAGCACTTGCCAAATTGTTCGGATCATCACCGTCTGCACGTTATTAGCCGAGCTGCCGTGATTGGTAGCGTTGAATGCTCACTCACTGTGTCCAGGGCATCAGGGAATGTACCCGTACTCCGTCCAAAGAATGTTATCGGGCGTAGAGGGGCATTAACAAGCGTCCCCGCGCCGTGATCACTGGCATAGCCGACCTCGAATTGACTGCGAGATCCAGGTGCGCTAAGGTAAGAATTGAAATATTGAAAGGGGAGGGCCGAAAGGCAATTATTAATTATTGCTCATCGCGTTTGCGCCTTGTCTGTTCGGTCTTCATTAATCATGGACTCATGGACCCTTGCCATAACAAAGGCCCATGGTTCTAGGACCCGTCATTTCAGGTGTTCTTGCTTCTTGAGAGCTCCAAATCCCGGCGTGTCTCGTCCACGCCCATAAGGGCATGGGGGGCTCGACCGTAAAATTTGCGATGACCCCACTGAGAATTGGCTAGAGAATGGGCTGACAGTTGAACGAGACTTTGCGCATTTCGTAATGGTGCCCCACACCACGACCACGTGAGGTTCTGTCTTTCGCACGAAGCACGAAACACTACTGATCGCACTGATCGTACTGATCACTCGACTTGTGCTCTTGACGTGTATCCATCATCAAGTGATTCGCTCTGCCTAGGTTTACGTATTGGGTGAGATTCAACCCAGTCGAGCCCGAGCGCACACTGTGCAAATGTCGAACGTGCAACTTGAACGCGGGTATCGCCGTCAATGGGTCCGCGGAGACCGGCGGTTTTGCATCGCAGTCATCTAGTCAGTAGTCATTTAGTCATTTTGGCAATATGCAACCAGTTTATATAAAAAGTTCCAGATTATATCACGGGTGCCTGTCCATTGCAATTTGCCTTCGATGTCGTCTTTCTTTTTTTTTTGACTCATGCATCAAGCCACCACTGGCGTGGACGAAACATTCTAGCCACTTGGCCTGGACTGCGTCAGAAGAGCGGACAAACGCTTGAAATGCCTAGCAGGGTCTCGCTCGAGCGAGCGAGCGGGACATGTACCCGTAAAATGTGTTTCTGGAGTAGGTTGCGTAACATAAACGGTAGGTCGTACACAATAACGATGAGGTACGAAGGGGATAGAGAGGACGCGGACGCATCGATCGCCACATGCCAGCAGAGATTCCCATTCCATGCAAAGAAAACGTTGGAGCGTGCCGCCACTGTGGCGCGCAAGCCATCCCCGGAGCCCGTAAGCAACCGCAGTTTTTTTTTTCCTTCTTTTTTCATTTTTATTTTCCTACAAGGGTGTGTAGTATTGTACTAGTATTGCACGCGGGTGCAAGAAATGTGAGGCGCTGAGAAAAGTGTCTCTTGGCCTGGAAACGGGGCTCCAACGGGGATTTCGATGTTTCAATTAGTGAACGCCATGTGGCAACAGGCTGGTCCGAGAGACCGACATTTCCATCAACTGAATTCATTTTTTTGGAGAAATTTTCCTCGAGACTTCGACACCAGTCCAAGTACATCACATTAGTCTCCACCCATGGAAGGCTTCATCATATGCCAAGCATGGTGCGGTGTCCAAGGTCCAGAGCACCCCACAAGGCACGAGCAGGTCTTGACATCGGACATGTCACTGCTTACCGCGGAAATTGGCGATTGATAGGCCGATGCACTCCTTCCAACCACGGCCCGAGTCTCGCCGCTCTATCTCCTCCACCCCTTTCTCGCTTCATCACGAAGGTCAACACCACCGTTTCACCAGTAAGGTCTGGAAAAAAAAGTACCCATAGTCACTGCATCACGATATGTTTCATTGACCAAGCGAAATATGTAACGGAGCGTGGGGCACCAAGCACCAAGGCAAGTGACGCGTGTTTCGTACGCATTGATAGTAAGAGATCGTTGGGAAGACTACGCTTATCGGGGAGTGGGCTGGTTCTCTTGTTAGTTAGATAGACGTTAGGCTTGCCCAGTGCCGTAAGTTGAATACAGTCGACACTCTCATAATCCATGCACTTCCTTCAGGATATTGGGGGGGAAGTAGGCCTGCACATGATGATGGGGCCTCCAAAATCACGTAGGGTATGGGTGTTAGCGCGTTAGCGTATCGACTGTAAGTTACACGACACTGTGGGTTTCATAAGTCCATGCAAACGGTGC
Source organism: Russula brevipes (assembly GCA_022496215.1). NCBI lineage: Eukaryota > Fungi > Basidiomycota > Agaricomycetes > Russulales > Russulaceae > Russula > Russula brevipes. Next base: position 56,288 of record WTXF01000048.1, on the reverse strand, counting down.
CGAAGTCGGGCACAACTAGCGACGCGTACCTCGCGGCGAAAGAATGGCATCCAGGGTGGTTCCAAGCAGGCCTGTAAGAGCCAATAACACGCTTCTCTGTGCTGACTCTCGCCCGCTTTAGTCCCATGGGTCAGAGTAACGCTAGGTCAAGTCGCTCTTTCAGTTCAGAGGAGAGACGGACGGACGTTTTGCTTCCGGACATGGGCAAATGCGGACGAGCTCACACAAGAGCCCCAGCGTGGACCCACCATGACAATCGAATTATCCTCGACGCACGCACAGCACGATACTCAGCTTTTGACCGGGGTGCATGACCAGGGCGAAAGAAAACAGCGAAGGGTCAAACTGATTGCCAATCAACTTCAATTGCGCACTTCGATGGCATGGCATCGTGGACGTACCGGGGCGAGCGACGGAGTACATTCTGCCAGTTATCTGCTGGTGAATTTCAGGGAGAGACCACATACCGTATGCATATTACCGTACAGCTATCACAGTGGTTCAAATCGAGTTGAGTTGAGGAGTAAAACCGGAAAGCGGCGACTGCAGCGGCTACACACCCCGAGCCGGGCTACGCCAAATATCGGGCCGGTGGGACGCCTCAAATCTCGGACTTCCGAGCCGAGGAATCGTATTTTCCTTATGTGTGATGTGCCTAATTGCCTATACAATGCCCCTCAGCCGTAACCCATCAGCCATCAGGAAAACTGGAAGGGACTCAAAGCATTATATATTAGACCTTAGGTTTTCATTAAAAAAAAGCCAATTCAGTAATTTTGAGCTTTCCTGATTGGTCCCGAAGATTCCTCTTGTGTTTCCCTGAGTTTCAGAAGCGTCTCCCTTGCCCTCGTCTTTGTAGGTAGTATCTCAGCTCATTTCATTCCTGCGTCCTGTGCGCCCCTTCGAAAGCTCTAAGACATCTGCCTGTTGACTCCTCTCCGCCCGCCTCCCCTACTTTCTATTGCACCCTCACTACTCGATTCCAGAGTACGCCTTTGTCAAGTCAAGACGAAGGTACAATTTCATTTATTCAGGGATACCCAGGTAACACCTTAACTACGTAAAAAAAAAGTAAAACCTACACCGCGTTGAGCGGGAGGTGAGCATGTTAAAACCCCCGGGGGTGTCAGCATCAATTTCATCGGTTCCAGGCCGAGAGCGAATGAGTGAGTTTGTTGAAGGAATGTGTGAGAGAAAGAAAGTGATCATACAAATGCCATGCATAAAAATTATCGATGAACGTGAATGTGAAATATCTCGAGCCAGCCCTCGCGGAGGTGAGATGTGCAAGGACATTGTTGTTTGACATGGGGAATAGTGAGAGGGTGTGTTCAGAACTCCTCAATGATTGCGACGGAGAAATCGGAGAAATAGGCAGTCTGGTCCTTCGGAGAGGCCCATTTGTACGAGTGGCCTACACGTGTGACAGTAGTGTTTGTCAGTGTCAGCGGAAATGCAAACCACGGGGCTGAGGAGGAAACGCACCGCCAAAGAACGTTTGCATCTGTATGCCCCGGATGCGGTTACTGTCGCAGCTGCGAAAGACAAGACCGGAGACCTGGACCTTGCTCTCGCCATTGACAAAGATTTCGAGCTCCCCATCCGTCTTCTGAGGAGTGTTGAGGCGTATGCGCTGCGTGACGGTCATCCATTGACCAGCCTCGAAGCTGAACGAGCCGCGGCCGACGGATGCACCGTAGGTAGGGTTGCACGTAGAGAAGGGCGGCACATTGCACTGCACCCTGTTCGCCGTAGCGTTGGGCGGGAGATAGTTGTACATCTCGCCTTGGCCTTCTGGGCGCCACATCAATCTCGCAGACCAGCAGGAAGGGTCGCGGCGGCCGCCAGAGCACTCAACCGCAACCAAATCGTTCAGTCCGCCATCTTTGCGTCTTCCATCAGACATGATCGACGAAGAGAGATGGGGAAAAAAAGCTCACAGAAGCCGGGGAGCTTCCCACCGAGGCTCCAATCCATTCCCTGTTCGAACATCACGGAGTATCCAAATGTCGCTTCCTTGGCTGTGGTCAAATCCACGTCTGCGGGGCCGGACGCATAGAACGAGAAACCGCCGGGGGCGCCATTGTTGAGTGCCCAGGATCCCTTCGCGTAGCTGGCCTCTAGCGCTTGCTTGGGGTTGGGTCCTGGGGACGTGACGATCTTGTGTGAGAGCTCGTTCATGTTCTTTATGGGGCGGAACGTCTCGTCTGAGAGCGGCACCGCGCCGTCCACACCCTGGATGGTGGTCCACGAGCGCACTCCTCTGCCAACTGGGAATACATCAGCCAATGATGAGCCCCCGCTCCGAGGCACAGGGAGCGATTCCGACGGTGGGGCACCGGACAGGGCCTACACATCACAAGTGGGTCACAGGGTCTCATGTTATGACTTTGCTTACTACTTACGTCCGCAATAGCTTAAAGGAGGACAATGAGCTCAACGGGATGAATCAGACAGGCATTTCGCGACGTACATGCATGACGGCGGCGGCGGCCGATACTTGCACCCTCAGAAGTTGAGAACAGCGCCGAGAGCAAGAGAAACAAGGCAGAGAAACGGATCGTACACCATAAAGAAAGGAATGTGGGCGTTGCAGAGCGCTGCATGTCGACGGGGAGGGGGCGCGAGGAATGAAAGAAAACCGAAGGAAAAGAGTTGAAAAAAACTAGCCATCGCTGGGCCCGTATGTTATTATACAAAAACCACTGGCACTCGGTTGCGAGGGAGATCGGTTAAAGGCCGAAAATAGTTTAGTGCCATCATCATAAAGCCAGCGGTTAATTTGATCGAATCGTTGTGGTTGCAGGGCTAATCGTAATATGCCGTAAATGGTGGCGTCCTCGTGCGCTCTCGTCCTTGAGCGTGCATGCCATTCCGTATTTCCTTAACGTTCACGGCCTATAAGGGTCCGCTTTGATTTTGATTTTTTACAAAAAACCACTATGAACTGTAGCCCTGTGCTATAGTTTTAGCAGTCAGCATCGCAGTTGCCGCCTGAGCTGAGTTGACTGTTTGCCGACAGGAACTAGCAGACTAGTACGTACGGCTGTCGCGTAGCTCCGCCTGCGATAGGGCAGACCCAAGATAGCAACATTACAATTCCTTATCCATTCAGTAGTTTACAGTACATCGAAGTCATCAACAAGCGCATCCCGTGCGAGATGGAGAAAGAACCTCCCCCGATTTACGACCGAACCGACCTCGGGGGTTTCCGAACCAGCTTCAGAACTGATCTTCACCGAAGAGATCGACTTGGCCCTTGCACTGATGATAGATGTAATGACGGGGCATAAGAGCAGATACAAACAGGCTTCGTCCCTTCAGCTGTGCGATGCGCCGCTCCTCAGGATCAGCTTCCTTCGGCTCCTCGCTCCCCTGAGCCTGAGTCCACTGACTCCTAAGGAGGATTTCCTTAGCCCGCCAAGCGAGGTCTCGCTGTACGGATCGCTGTACATCCGCCAAATGTACAAGCTGCCGGAGTCCCGGGCGCGCTGCGGCTGCGTCTCGTAGTAGGACATACGTGCTTGCGGTCGTGCCATGGGAGGAGACGTGATCGTCCTCATCGTCCCTGGGAACCTTCCTCGCTGCGTCCTGCTTCGCGATCTCGATAGCTAGCTTCCCCTCCAAGCGGTCCGCGAAGGCGAAGAGCTCGGTTGTCAGCTTGGCGCCGCGCACGAGGCGGCCATCCGCGAGGAGTCCGTCCAACGTCGCGCGCAGCTTCGGGATCTCTACTTTTTGTTTCTCCACGTCGAATGGTGCACCCGCTCTCAGGCTGTATACCTGGTTTGCTATATTTACTTGTGGCTCCCTCGGCTGGGGCACCTCAACGGAACCAGTCTCCCGCGGGAGGACTTTGAGGCCAGCGATCTCTAATGGTGTCTGTCCCACGCTGTTCTCCGTGTAAAGTTGTTCCGTGGGACCATACTGGAGAAGGATCTCTGCGAGGGTGGTGTTCGCGTTCTGGACCGCAATGTGCAGAGGAGTGGATGCGTCAACGTCTTTGCGCAGAAAAATGGCGGGTTTAACTCCAAACTCCAGGATGGCGCGGGTAGTTGTGACGTAGTCGCGCTTTACGGCCAACATCAGAGGCTGTAACAGCGCGGAATGGGTGACATGATATCATACTGATTGAAGGGATTCGTTCGTACCGTATTACTGGCCTCCTTGGATGTCTGCGCCATCAGCTCGTGCGTCAACTCCTCTGGAAGAGCCTTCAACAGATGCGCTACAAATCGAGCCCTCTTGGGGTTTTCGGACAGACATGCGAGGTGGTAGATATTCCAGCTTAGGCAATTCTCGTCACGACAGAGTCAGACAGCAAGATAAAAATTTCGACTTACCCACGGGCATCACGCTCGTTTGGGTCACAGCCCTTCTCCAACAAGAAGTCCACAATTTCTGCGCTGGAGCAATAATGTGCAGCAGCCAAGAGCGCGTTGAAGCCAACGATCTTCGCTCTGGTCACTATCAGCACAGTCAAAGCGGAGCTATTCGTGACAAGCCATACCGTTGGTGCAGCGCTTCCTCCATCAGTTTTGGCTTGAGTGCGAACAGCTGTTTCAAGATATCCAACTTGTCATTAATCACAGCCCAGAGGAGTGGCGACTCGTTCAACTCGTCGACTTTCCAGCCAAGGAGACCCGGAAGGGCTTCCTCCAAATTATCGAGGCCCTTCAGGTGCTGCGCAATGCCATCGCTGTGAGTTGTCGCGTAGTGCGTGTATGCTGCAATTGGCCGCGGGCCAGCGAGGTACTCGACGACCTTGGTGGAACCAGAGTAGATAGCAGTACGGAGGAGATCATAATTATACCTCACGGGCACGTTCTGTACTTGCCGTGCGAGGTTTGAACGCCGCTTGCCACCAACTTTGAGTCCAAGGTATGTGCGTTCTTCCACACTCTTGTTTTGGGTCCCATTGGTATTTTTCGCCGTGTCAGATGGGATGGGAATCCCAACTCCCGTGCGACGGGTAAGCTCGTCGAGCATGTCAGGGCGATCGAGTGTGACGACAAGCTCATGAGCGGCAGCATCTGGCCAGAGTGCCACCCCGGCAAACTGATACAACTCGAGGGCGCGGACAAACGCCTCAAAGTCATCATCGTATATGGTCGTTTGGAGTGGATTGCAGGATACGCGCTTTCCGTCTGCTTTGAGAAATTCGCTCTCGAGTACGAGCATTGTCCTGGCGGAAACATCGGCGCGAACGGAAGAGGGCCTTGCTGCGAGGTCGGTAAAGTTGATTTCTTTCTCACTGCTGTAGACCTCATCTTCCTCCGAGTCGTAACTCTCGTCGTCTGAGTCATCTGCAACACGCAATGAGAGAAACCGTAACGCGGTGACATCGGGATACTCACCATCTGAGGTGATGCTGGTGGGATTGAAAGGCGTCGTTTCAGCGTCCGGGGATTGATACTGGGCAATTGCGATGGCGATCACGAGGCGTGCGGTTTCCCAATGACGACGATACAGGGCGACAAGGAAGGGGGACCACCCTGTGAGGGAAGTGTTAAACCACTCGATGTCGACGGCAAGGGTGACTATAACATACCAGTTGACCCCGCGACAGAATTATGGGTCTGGACGGAAATCTGTATCGGCTCTTTGCCCTCTGCAGTATTCTTGGGGAGGCAGAGTTCCTGGATCAATCCGTTGTCCCCAGTCCAGCACGCCTCGTACAGTTCATCATAGAACACCTTGAGGTGAGCCAAGATGATGGGTGTGCTTAACTTCCCATGGCGAAGATATCCTGATCCTTGAGGAATAGGGTTATGGTATTGTTGCGCGAATGATGTCAGGGCCCCGATCGCCTGTTCACTTAGAGTCACACCGCTTTGCGGCGCTTGAGGGGATGTGGCACAGTGGAAGCGCAGAATGGACTCCGCGCGGGTGTAATAATCCTTCGTGGCCAGGGTGTATTCTTCGGACACAGACATTGACATTTGGGGCACGATTATGCTCAGTGCCCGAAACCGCGCCCGTATAGTAGCCGAGTCCTCGGTTTTGTTCGGCATAACCGCAACGAGATATGCACGGTATTCTGCCCAGGAGTCGCCAGCTGGAGAAGTAGGAGGCTCTTGAATGGGTTTGGGAGCGGTCGCGGTCCGCAGGCCCGCGACGATTGCCGAGGTCCATTGCAGCGCGTTCATGTCTAGCCGACGAGACACCGGGACGGAGAAGTCGGTGGCTGCACCGAGTCCTGCCAACAGTGAAAGAACTTCGTCACGCTGAACGAGTGCAACCGCGATTGGTAAGAAAATACGACCTGTGCGCATCCTAGTAACATGATAATCAACGTCCTGCCTTGGCTAGAGGCGGTGATGGACGTACTGTACACCGAATGGCCTGTAAGCATCTTCTGATGATTGCGCTAACCTCGCACCGTGGGCAAGCAACACGGATAGTGTAGCATAGTCACCAGAATAAATAGACGAGACAACAGGGAACACGAGCCCAGATCCACAAGACCAGGCGGGGACATCAAGTACTTTCTTCGCGTTTGGGTCGCGGGTGAGGAGTAGCGACACAACCGCAGTCCTTTTCGCAACTACGATACGATGGAAAATAGTAAACAGCTTCTCATCTGCAGCCGACGAGATTGCTTGAGCAGATACCAGGAGTTCCGCAATCTTCGTTGCCCGCCCTTCGTCTTGGGAATATATCGTCAAGGTGAGTGGATGAAGAGGATTCGTTCCTTTTGCACGCGCCACAAAATTTGGATCGGCGCCCGCAGCAAGCAGGACACCTACCACTTCCAGCGAGCCAAAGATAATGGCATGGCCAAGGGCGGTGAGGCCAAAGTCCCAATCGGTAATAGACATATCAAGAACATCGGGTGCGTCTTTGTCGTCTTCCAGAGGGTCAGCATCCTTCTCCGGATCACCCTTTGTGGGAACCTTAATGAGAGGCTTTCCATCATCAGATTCCTCGGAAGACCAGTCGTCCTCGCTGCTCATCCTTACGCGTTCAACATCCCCCGGATCTTCTGCCGTTGCTCCTTCTTGTATTTTACGTTTCTCCTCCTCCGCCTCATTATATGCGCTGCGCGCGAGCATCTTCTTGACCAGGTTAGACTGACCCATCTGTGCCGCAAGATGGAAAGAGGTGCGCCCGCCAACTAGCCGTGCCGTCATGCGCGCACCAGCATCGATAAGGATACCGGCAACTTCAACACTGTTGGACAAGACAGCAACGTGTAGCGGGGTACGCCCAACATGGTCGCGGCGATTGATATCTTCGCCATCCTCGATCATCTGTACAACGATGACCGTGTCATTCTTGCTATTGCACCGAAGAATTTGGCTGTTGCTTGAATGTATGCAGCTTCACTCCATTCACCTTCATCAATTGGGTTGAAGCTTCCAGATATACTCTGTCTGCCAGGGTCTTCTTCGATAAAGCTATTGATGAGTGCAATTAGACTCACGAGACGCGAAAGGTAAGAAGTCACGTACGCGATGCGGCCACGTACGTATGACTTATCCTCTTTATCCTGTAGATGATGTTCTTCTGCGTTCCTGGGTTCTGGACAATGCTTCATCGCAGTTGTTAACTGAGACATCGCCGCGGCATATGGCAAAGCTTACTTCACAGCAGTCTTCCATGCACTCTTCCATTGTGCCGAAAAAGGCCGAATGTCGATGGAGGCGGCGATTCTTGTTCTTGGGGTTATATGGTGCTGGCAGGCGCTCAATACGAGTCTGAGTATTGCAGTGGTTCACTCACAGTTAGCACCAAAATCCTGCGAGAATGCGGTTAGCAAGAGCCCTATGAGTGTTAACTTGACGCACAGTTTTGTAGATGAGCTTCTCTATCCTCCTCGCGTCCCATCCCGGACCATAAGGAATGTGCAGGTTGACGATGTCATAATCACTTAATTCTAATCCGCTCAATGCCGTATCTGCCTTGAGGTCGCCTTTATAAATGCGTCCGTGTCCTGCAGCCACATCATCGCTAGTGGGCCGACCACGAAGGATACCGCGCCCTTGTTGATACAGGCTACGTGATGACGGAGTAGTGAGTTTCTCGATGGCAAGAAGACGCGCGAGGCCTTGTACACGGCTAACGGCACGTTCATATATCTTGGGCGAGAAAATCAGCACACTGCGACACCCGATAACTAAATTCGGCGAACCGTGGGATCAATCTCGCTACGCTTCAGCCCAGGAATGTAGACCTCAAAACCACGGGATGAATATTTGGCCAACCTGACTTCATAGGAAGGCGATCGCCTCGTCATATCTACCGTGTTGGCTTGGCGCATCATGGACACGATAGCGCGTGGACTTGCCCACACACGATCGCCATCGTAGGCGCAGCACGGTGCGTCAACATCGAAACCTGCGAGAATCTCAGCAGGAGAACTGTAGAGCCGGAGGACAATCTGAATGCTGCGATAAGGGTATTGTGCTGAGAAAGTTCCGTGAATACAACTTTCTGGGACTACCATATACCACCCACAATGGATCGAAACCGTGTGCTTGGTTCGAACGCAAGTGACATCCCAAGGAACCGAGTCGCGAAGCGCTTCGTAAATGGTAATTATCTTGTGCTCCGCCTTCCAAAAAAGGTGTCGGCAGGAAAAGGGTCGCGCCCAAAAAGAAAAGCCCACCTCTTGCGTCGTCAAACCATAAAGAAAGAGATCCACATCAGACGAGGGGAAAGCCTTATCATGATAGTATTTCCTCGTCGCCCTCTTGCTGGCCATTGCATCCTTTGGTAGTGGTAAGAGGCACGCCTGGATGGAGCCCCCAGCGGCTACCACATTGCTCCAGTCCGACAACTGAGAAAGAGATTGCTCGGTGAAAACACTCCAATTCTTCTTGAATGTCTCAAGGCTCTCGACCATTGCTGGAAAGCCTTCCTTACGTCTCAAAGCATCTGGCAAAGGCATGACGTACTGGCCGTCACGGTCGGTATCGTCGGTGACGACACGCGCCCTCGTAGTTCTAATATCAGGCGGGGCGGCAAAGAGGTCGACGAGACCGACGTGGATGTCCTTAAGACGCGGGCTGCCTTTGTCTGTTGCAAACAATTTGCGTAGTTCCGCTTCGTCGTCGAGGGATGGTTGAAGTACGTCATTAAGGGAAACAGATCCCTTTGGCAAAGCTGCGATGCGAGAAAGAAATTGAGTAGCTTCTTTGTTCTGAGACATAGATACTGGGAAATCTAACTGCGACAAAAGCTGGTGGACAAAAGCTGGTGGTGATTGAAGAGGGGTAATGGTGGGATTAATATTGTCAAGCAGTTGGATACCGCCAAATGTTCAAAAAAAAACAAAAAAAGGTACATCCAGATCACGTGTTGAACGTGTCCCGCACCAACTGAACAACATTTCTCTTTGGTTTCAGGCCTTCGACATCCATCCTTCCCTCACACGAATGGTGCATGATATCACGAGCAATTTTAGAGACGCTGTCTATCAGAAGCGCAACGGTCTTCATGACTCCCAGCGAAACAAGCTCGGGAGACCACCTCATCCCTCACCTGGAGACACGCAAGTGGACGGTGCACCTCCATTTATGCAGGCATACATGAAGGAGGCCTACATGATTGTGTGTCATTTTCTGCTGCTTTTTGACCTCTGCGTCTTACCCGTGAGAAGTTGCAACAAATTGCTTCGCTGACACGTATGCTCGCTGCCGTGCGGCGTGCATACCTCGACGTTCACGCGCGACCACCACCACTCACACGCCAGGCCGTGCGTGTACTGGACTCTACTGGCGTGGATGCGTTGGCAGATATCAAGTACTTTACCAATGCTGAACGCGACCAAATTGATGTGCAAGCCCGCCAAATCCTTGCGCGTTGTGCTGACCGCGTCCGTGATATGGAGACGTTGGAAAAACGTGCGTGCCTCTCCCTTTCTCCCTTTCCTGCGTGGCTGAACTTGGGTCGCAGATCGAGCGGAGCGCATCGCCCAATCCTTCAATCCCCTTTACCGCCTTCTCCTGCCCTCCTCGTATCCGACGATGCTGCCACCGCATCAGACTTTGTCTCTGCTCACTGCGCGGGAGTCACTTGGTACCTCACGCGGCACCTCACGCACGTAGGCCAGATGCTGCGCGTATGCAAGAGGAGCGTGTGCGTCGTGAGACGGAGCGTACTCGCACGCTTGGCTCTGGTGTAGCGCACGAGCTAGCCATGAGTGCCACTGCCTCAGAGCTTGCGCGACCTGGGTCTAGTAGCTGGTTTGGAAGCGCGTCATCCGCACTCGGTGCAAGCTGGGCCGTGCCTCAGCGTCCGCTGCTGGAGGAGATGGATCCAGCCAGTTCGGACGACGACGAAGATGACGTCGAGTTGTCCGCATCCCAAATTCAGCAGTTCGAGGCAGAAAATGCGCAGATTCTGCGGTCAGCAGAAGACTCACTCGCCGCCGTACAGCAAGCTGAAGCCCGACTGCTCGAGATCAGCGCTCTGCAGGCAGAGCTTGTTGCCCAACTGACGCGACAAACGGAAGTCTCGGACCAGTTGTACGAAGATGCCATTTCAACGAGCGAGATGGTCGAAAAGGGCAATGTCCAACTTCGTGAAGCACGTCGTCGGGCGCGCGACGGTCGGAAATGGTTGCTGCTGTTTCTTATTGGTGCTAGCCTGTCGTTGCTGTTCCTGCATTATTATTGAACGAATTTCCCTGCCACTGTGACCGCCGGCTGTAGCGTATTCCAGATTTTGCTCATGCATTACTCAAAAGTTTCCCAAACTTCAGCTTCACGGAAGGATGATCTACACTACTGAATTCAGCATTCTTTGAGTCGCTACCAGCTACCGACATCGTATCCGTATCCGACATACAAAGAGACAGAAGATATCATTTGGTATATACCATCCGCTGTCAAACCTCCGTCTGCGGCGGTTCTGCGGATGGACCGCATTCAAGCATTGACATTGACTGGAACACAGGCAAGGTTGACCAGGGAGTCTGGATATAGTATTGATGTCAGCAGGTGCAAGCTACTAACATGCAAGAGGAACAGACCTTTCACAGTGTTCACGCAGCACATCTGAGTATTAGAGCTGTACAGATGTTAGCATCTTTACTGCCATTGCGAACAGGAATGAAGTGTTACCATTGTACGCCGCTTGCAATGGGGACACATCCCTGCCCAATCCCCGTAGAAGGTCCCACGGGCAAAGCCAGTCGTTCGACGAGAGACCTGGCAGCCGAATTGCGGGAAGAGGTATAGGTTTCGCAGCAATGTGGTGACCCCATGTCGCAGCAATGTGGTGACCCCGCGTCGCACGGGCTTGTGGGAATAGGCGCCGGCGGTGGACGATAGCCACCGCCACCGCCCCTGCGAACGGGGGTAGCAAATGCGGCGACACTGCTGGCGACAGCGAAGGTCATGGCTAGAGAAACGAGCGGTTTGTGGAGCATCGTTGTGAAGACTGGATGGAGGCCGCGGTAATCCTGAGGGCGGCTGGAGCTGCACTTCGGACTGAAGGGTAATGAGGCTGCCCTCTTATAATTTTTACTGTCATGGCTTCAGGACCAATGGTGGCAATGGTCTTTACTCTCTGCGCGGCAGAATTCCAGGTGACAGGGCTTCTTCCGGTTCGGCTCTGCCCTTCTAATTGTCAACAGTCCCGGGTCCTTGTTGGAACGTTGCTGAGCTTGAAGTAGTCTGCTGAGGGTCAATCGATTTTACCACTTCTCACTTCTCGACCGAAAGCATTGGTGCAGCTGATTTCGGTGCCATCCCAGTGTAAAACCAGACCTTTCCAGTGCAGACGGAGACGGGACGCGATAACAGCCTAACTGGCTCCTTGGTTGATTGGGCGTCCTTCATTTTACGTCGGGGCCTTCCAGAACAGTACCTCGAACGAGCCTCGGTAGACCGCGACCCATGTTCGCATTCTATACCGACATCTTCTAACGCCTCTCTTGCCTTCTATGCCGAGATTTCACCTAATGCCCATAGACATTACTCGAGGTTGGTGAGAATTTTGTGCTCGTTAAGTGCGGATGGATCCCAACTGTCGCATTGCGGCACAGCGGCGGGAGCGATTCTCTCCTCCCCCTAGTACCACGTGAGGGACGGCTGCCCTCCGAATCGTTTGACAGGAGAGTCGGCAGGCTTCTATCGTTTGCCCGTCATGTCGTCCTACATGTACTTTGCGCTGTTATACGTGCCACTGAGCTACTCTCTCTGTTAGGTCCCACAACGTCAATCCACGGCGTCTGTTGAATCTGCCAGTGGCAAGTGCGCGCGTATGGAGCCACTCAACTACGCCATTCTAAGGCGGCCTCACAAAATCACTGACGTTGAAATTAGAAGGGCGCCACGCCCGTTTTCGGCCAGGATTTCGACGGGTTCGTGTTGGCCCTTTTCATTTCGCGCCCTCCAGTAACATACAGTAACGCGTGACGTCTTCATTATTCACTCACTCGCGCTCGCCAAACGGTTCCACATTCAGAAATACGTCATTTCCCGACGGGTCGACGGGTCTTCCAACCTTTTTTTGGTCTTGCGAGGGCAATCTGTGACCAAGTCTAGAAAGCGCGAACTCGTTCGCGCGACGCTTGACATTCAATTTCCGCGCTGCCAGATTCCGTCTCGGGCGCTCGTTCGTTCGGGTTGTCGAGCGAGGTTAGATTGATTAGAGCTAATGATACCTCGAATCAGCCTGACTCTTCCCAAATGGTTCCTCACCCCCCGTCGCATCGCAAATTTCACCGAGGCCTACGACGTGGCATATCGCGTAGATCATGGTTGGCCATTCGAGGTATCATGATACGGCGCGACCTGTCCTTCCCACATGCGAACTGTCAGGGCCTTCGAATGGATATATCCTGCCGTTCAAGCCCCATTGGAGCCTTCTTGAATGTACCAACGGGGTAACACCTTTACATGTACATAGCGATTCTTCACGGCGGGTTTTAGTGCTCGACAGAGGCTCCATCCAGAACAAGTCATTCCGTTGTCCCATGCATACTTGTCCCACAGCTCGCTTCGTGGTCGACTTCATATTCTAATTCCTTTTTTGCGTTGTACACTCTAGCTCCCCCGCTTTGGAATGTGGCTATCATTCGTCCTCGTGGTCGCTGCTTCTTGTCCTGGCCTTCTGAGATCTCGTTGAGCTGGGAGGGGAAGGTGCACCGGCCACGGTAAGGACACCTTTGAAGATGCGGAAATTAGAAAGCCTCCGCATACAGCATTAGTTGTTTCTCCCCTCGACCTATTCCCAGCGATATGTCGGAAGCATCCTCAGTCTTCAGGGTCTTGTGCCGACGTTGTTATGCCATGACAGCAAGACCGACGAGTAGGCATCCATCGGACACCCCCCTCAGCTGGCAGCTGGTAAGATTTTATTACGTTCCCCGTAGGAATAAGCAAGTAATTGACTCAGTCACACGCCCGCGTTCAGATATGTAACCAACTATGTAAAGCACGGCATTTCGGAAAGTGAGACCTCGTGCCGTCCATTATAACTCGTCTTAGACGCTCAAGAAGACAGGGACAAGCTTCTTCCGAACCGACACCTGGTTTCCACTTCAAGGAGGACAAAATCCCGAGGTAGTGGCCCTTACCCCGTGTCGAGACCCGAGACCTTTGCTCTCGCCTCCCCCGTGGCCCCTCCGTACTTTACGGAGGCCGATTGGCAATTTCCTTCCTCTTGGGTCGAACTCACGACGGATGCCGGGGGTTTTTTTCTTTTTCTTTTTTCTCCGTTCCATATTTGTTGCCTGGGAAACGCTGAATCACCGAAAGGTCCGAAACTTATAAGTTATCGCGTTTCGCGTTCCTGGCTGACCTCCGGCGAAGCGTCATCATGAAAAGTTCCCGGACATGTCGATTCGATTGCAACCCGTCCCGCAGCTTTCCGACTTTCTACCCAATATACTGTATCGCCAGGATGCCTTCCGGCGTCCGTCCGTCAGCGAGCGTAAACTCTGAACGAAGCCAATAGTACCTCGCCGCCCATTTACTTCATCCCGTGTATCGCCGTGGCATTCTCTGCCCCTGCCCAGACAAACTTGTCTTGTAAAAGCGCGCCCTTCTAACTCCGCAGCACAGAACAGAGAAGAAGGAAGAAAAAAAAACGACTTACCTCCTTCGGTCAAACGATAGTTTTACGCTTGGTTTTACGGTAAAAGACGTTGATTAAGAATTTACTCGCAGAAGGATTGTGTTTTTACGGAGGGCCACGCACGTTCCACGTGCTGATATCGTACTCCCCAAGTCATTTCCGCTACGCGTTCTTTCCCCTTTCCTTTTGAGCTTTGCGCGACGTTTCTAGCCGCTTTCGAGCATCGAGTATTTCGGATAGAAGGAAAGGGCTGTGTCTGTATTCGGACTCGGAAATGCGATGATATGGTGCCACTTTCGCGCATGGGCCATCGCAATCGGGGATCATGCATGTATGATCATGCGGCGGCACCCTCCCTCAATATCTGCAAGTCAGACCTTTTCCGCCGCGCCACCACCACTGCCAAAAACCCCCACTGTTTCCACTCCATGCCGCCACTAGCAAGACCTTTCGACCCACATCAATCGGAAAAATATCGCCAGCCCAAGCACGCAGTACCAAGTCAAAAGGGTATGATGCCATCCTCACCAATGTCGATCAGATTAGGGATGCTCCAAACCAGCCAAGTCCGTCCCTATTTGACGCCGCCCGTGCTCGTATGTCGGGTGGCTAGGTCGCCAGCCACGTCATACAAAGGTCGGAGATGGCCGCCGTGTCAGCCTGGTAAGGCTACGCGACTACCAATCGTCGCGATGCCGGCTCCTTGCGTGCTATGGTCACACGAGGGCTGCGGTAGGGTTACGTCCATCGTTATGCACGCTAGTACTGCTGCTACAAATGGCCAGGTCTAATAGATAGCGATGTATGACCCCGCGCAAAGTATTAGCATATCCAATTGTCAGGGAGCATCCGTTCTGCGATCACTTCGTTGCCATAGAAAGTTGCCAATCAAGGCAAAGGTACCCCTTGTTGAGTGAACGAAACAGTGATCTACCATACATGCGTCTAGAGTACATCGGTGATGGTACATTACAGTGGAGAGCTTGCATGGTTTCTTACAATGGTCTGTCAGGATGTCGTGTAATGATGCATCACCTGCAAGGGAACGGCGCATTAGTGACTCCATTTTGCACACAAAGAGAAGGATCAGGATCAGAAAAAAAAGGCAATTTATCGGTTGTCTCCACGATGTGTGACAGAACAGGTCTGAATGGTGTTCATCACGTCAAGGAAGAGAAAATCAATGCTCACCCAGGACAATGGCGGTTCCCGGAAGTGAGTCAGCGAAAATAAAATCCTGCTGAAAGAAGACCGCGTGATTAGCGCGCTGGTGGTCTACGGAATGAGTGAATTAGAGAATGAGATTCAGAAAACATTTATTGGAATCTGCACGCCCATGTGGGTCAGAACAGGTCTGAGAAAAGGTATCATCCCGAAGAGCAAATGTACTGAAAAGGTGCGCTGTTAAACTGGCACGTACCAAAAAGGTGGCCGCTATCACGGGTCACGGTAGCGTAGGTGGACGTGAGGTCGGGGCAGGTCTAAGCACCCGAGACGGATTGTCGTCTCCGTACGCCCAATCCCGTTCCTGGTCGACACCCATCTCACTATCGCAGTCCTCAACGTACACGCCAATACCTGCTCCGTCCTCCGGGTCGAGTATCATCTCGCGGCCTCCAGGCGCGGCGGTTGCAGCCAGCTGCAGTTTGCGCAGCGCGGCGATGAGGTCGTCCGCGAGCGGCGCGACATTCGGCGGTTCCTCCACGATTTGCTCCCAGCCGATGGGCGGCGAGCCCGGAGGCGAGATCAGAAAATTTTTCTCGATCGCCGGGGGGCGCAGGTGGGCACCGCCAGGTGGTGTGACGGGGGTCGGGTCGGCCCGGAATACGCGGAGGACAAATGCTGGGCTGCGGGCGGGTAAGCAAAAGAAAAAGAATCGTAGCGTGGCAAATCGAATCGGCCGTCGACACACGTACGTCTCGGGAGTCGCATCGATCTGCAATCCATCACAGTATGACTTGGCTTCGTCCGCACTGTCCTCGGAATGATAGACGACGACGACACGTGCGAAAGTCCGCAGAGGTGCCCACGCACGTATTTCTCCGTGAGATGCAAAGTGGCTGCGTAGGGCATCCATGACCCGCGGGTGGAAAAAGGGTGTTGGTAACTGGGTGAGCACAAGCGAGTTTGTGCGCTTAGGTCCTGTTGCGGGTGGTGAGGCGACTAACGTTGGTGAAGAGTCCACGTCATGTGTCAGCCCAGGCATTAGGTCGTCTAGACAGGTCAATACGGTGGTGGGAGTACGAGACTGAGGGATCCGACAGGTGGCATGGTGACAACGAGAACTTATGTTGCCCCAATAGATCACGTAATCACAGCCTCGGGTGCGCAGCGGCAGTAGACACACGGCCATTCATCCGGTGCACGTCTACTATTGCCGGCCAGCACGCGTTTATAGTCTGAAGTTTGAAGGCAGTACCCCCGGTAATAACAAGGGATGTCCATAACCATAACGATCATTTGCGATACAGGTCACAAGTCTCTGCTTCTCGACTAGAATAACAACAGCTTCCAGCACCGCATGCATGATGCTCACACGCCAACCAAAGGAAAAGTCAAGAGAAGATCATTCTCTCAAGACTTCTCACGGAGGCGATCACGGATCTCGTCCTGCCTCTGGCGCAAGGCGTCTACCTTATCCTCGGTCGTAGCGTTGTATTCTACTGTTGTTTGGTTGAACCTGTCAGATCGTATATCAATTATTTGTACAAGAACACCTCGTGTAGCAAAAGAAATTGGCATACGGATTCTCAGGTGACTTCTGGAATTGTTGAAAAGCAAATCCTGTTGAGGTTTGGATTCAGCAAGGGTATGCGGAAACTATGAAAGGAATACTTTATACTGTTGTAGGCGTAGTCCGGGTTGCTGTAAACAAAAAGACTGTAAGAGCAGGGCTAGCAGATGGTGATGATAGGCTGGGCACCTCTGCTCGGATATTTGGCAATTCCCGATCTACGTATGCGTTGAATGCTGCCTTGACCAGCCATCAGTAACTCGTAACACAGGGCAGAGTGAAGAGAAAGTACCTTGAATCGTCTCTGCGTAGAGAAAATGTCCAAACGTCAGATGCAAAAGCTAGCTTTTGGAAAAGCGGGAGCGCACCTCTGGGTGCTTCTCGATGGTAGACGCCGCCTGATTGCCAACGCTGGCCTTGTCCATCTTCGCGGTGACGACTTCCAACAGATCAAGCGCGTTGTCAATGCCGGTTGCAGAGAAGCTCTCGACCTCCTGAGGTTCGTCGCCATTTTTGGTGGAGTCCTCTGCGGAAACAGCGGGAGCGACGGGTGCATCGTCCGCAGCAATGGCCCCCGGGCCCGCGGACTTGGTCTTCGCATTTGCGGCCTTTTTCGCGCCTGCTTTTGCCGAGGCGGCCTTCTTTGCTTGGGCGGATGCCTCTTCCTCTGCGAGCAATCGTGCGTTCTCTGCCTTACGGGCCAGCTCCGCCTTGCGTTTCTCCTCCTTATCCTCCTTCGATTTGTTGGACTTACCGCCTTCTACCCACTTGGATGCCTCTGCCCGTTCCTGGAGAAGAATTGTGCGCCTAAGTTGAAGGAGGCAAGAACGCACGGGTGTCGAGAGATGTGCACACCTTTGCCTCCTCCGCTGCTGCACGCTTATTCGCCTCGTTCTCGGCCTTCTTTGCGCGCCCACTCTCCTTTTTCCCGCTTCCTCCCTTTGGAGCCATGACTGCGTGTACTTAAGGTAAGATTTCGAGGTTCAATACACAACTTGAAGGTGATCGACTGTCGAGTCAGTGGCACAACCGAGGAGGACAGGAAGGTGGGGATGGTCCAATCTAATCTGAGATCAAGCGATGTGTCGGCGCGAGCGGCAAAGGCCGAAGGCCGCCTTATCAGATCTTTGTTTACCGTGACGAGGCACGAGGCCGAGGCAATGAGGACAAGCAGTGTGCATGCAACGCCACGCAGTCGCCACGCCCGAAAACAAGCACCGGTTTACGGACTTGGGCACACTTCCCACTTGAATCGTCCCCTCGACCACACCATCTCCCGAACCTACCCCGACTTGCCAATCCCTTATTCCAAGCAGATTCCCCGGATTGAACAATGATGGACAACATCCGAGTCGATCGCTGGGCGACAGGGCCCTCATGTCTGTAGCTATCCTTCCCGTGTCTCTCTACTCTGAACTGTGTTGCAGATGGACCCGTCATCTCGCAAACGGACCTCTACCTCCTCAAGCCAAACTTACAGATCAATCCTATCCTCACCAAGGCTCACAGCTTCATCCTCATCTTCAACCTCCTTACTGGTGCATAGCCAATTCTACTGGATCGTGTATTCAAAGGAGCTGACGTTGGCTTACCTGTGAAGGCCACACCGGAGGATTTAATGACCAGCAACCCGACCGCGACCACCCGTTCGACGCTTTTGCGAACCAACCTGCTACCCTTCCCCGGTATCCGTCCTCCACATAGTCACGGAGCGTTCTCCATGGTGCACTACGATACGCAACGATTTTGGCGTCACACTCGGAGACATCTGTGGGCAGATGCACAAGGAGTGAGTAGATCGCCGCGCACAATGTCGCCATCATCGCGCTGACCGCACTAGCTACGCCGAGAATGTTATTACCGAGGCTGAGCTCGCTGCATCACAGCCCCGCATCCAGGAACGCATCAAGCAGGTTGCCGCACGCAATGCTGCCAGCTTGGGTGGGCCTCAGTGGAACACGTTCTATTCGTCTCCCGCACCACTTAACCGGCTCAAGCGAGTAGGTATGTAGTCAATCCCTTGATAGCACACGTGAGGTCGTGGCTGATAGTTCTGGTGCCACGGCATAAGACTGGTTGTGCGAGGCCCATTTCTTTGACCAAATGCACCGGGACGAGAGATACGCAGAGCAGCGACTCGGGTTCACGGCGCCGAACATCTTTGTGATGAAACTGGAGGCATACTCCAATTGAGGATTGCACGAACTACCCGCGCGCCGTCTGGATTTGGCATCGCTATTGTCACTTGATGTTCTCTTTCCCGCGCCCCCACGGCACATATTGATCAGAAATGGAGCATGTTTTCTGATGATGTTGAATGAAATAAATCGCATGGAACGTTCTATACGGAGGTGTGATCACATGACCTGAGTTTCCCGGTCCCGTGATGCAACACGTGTATCGACGCCGACGACGCTCGCGGTCGTTCCTCGGGCCCGAGTTCCTCCTCTTGGCTTGGTCGCACCTCTCCAAGTTACGCCGAGCTGCAATCGTATAAATAATCGAGAGATAATTCCACGTTCGCCTTTTAAAGGCAAGTTGTGCGCCAATGCCCTAAACCCATCACACTCGAACTCCCACCTGATCAAAGCCGAGGTCATCCCCACGTTGCCTTCATCACGTACCTCCCGCTTTTTTTTTTCAGCATAAGGCATCCAACCTGCGCTCCTCGATACGCTCGCGTGTTTATCCCTTTTTGTATATCTTATCTTGCCGCTCTTAGAAGTCCAAAAAGCTCAGGTCAAATCCGGACAGCGACATAAACAGCGCTCTTCTCCAAATCATTCTCTCTTTGTGCGTCCACTCATTTCCGCCCCTTGCTTTTGTCTCCAATCCGTAGTGTGAGAGCAGCTGAAACCGTGGAAAACTTCAACACCCCGTCCAACATGCTTGACTCTGAGCCCCCCACCCCCTTCATTCCTCCCCGACCGGACATGGGTACTCCATCTGGGAACTCCCCCGCCGTCCTCCCAGCCGTCATTCCAATGTCTCCTAGCCAGGTAAGCATCGCCTCCCAAAGTCGGCATATACAATGTTCACCGCCAATCAACACCGCCTTAGTCGTCGAGCTCATCTCATCCGAGCGCGAACCCGTTCTACTCTCCCTACACTGGTACACCCTTCATCCCGCCCCCCATGGCACCTCCTGGATCCTATTATATGCCGACCATACAACTTCCGGACAATGCTCCGCCCCACAATGCTCCACCGGGTCATCCACATGGCCCACCACAGCACCCTCCTGGTGTATCCGCAGAATGGATAGGCCCTCCAGCTGGACAGCAGCCAGCGGGATACGCGACACCCTTCGGTCCGCCGATGGGTTTGTCACCCTCGTGGACACCTGCCGGGATGGCCACCCCTTTCGCCGCTTACGGCGCATATGCACCCCAGCTACCACCGACGAACCCTCCCGCCGCACCAGGCCAGTACGGCCCTCCTCCAGGTCCCCCTCCTGGGCCTCCTGGGCACGGGTATGCGGGACCGTATGCTACTCCTGCACCGCAGTTCGCCATCCCGCCCGGGTATCAAATGGCCTATGCGACGCCGGCGTGGGGCCATACTCCCATGGCATTCGCAGCAGCACCGGGCCCCCCACCGCCCGCTGCACCGCCGCGGCCGCCTGAACGACTCACACGCGCCGAGCGTTTCGACAAGATTGAACCTTTCGCAGCAGGACCACACTGTATGCGACGCGCTTACTTACGTGATGAAATTTGTGACTCATTCCTCGCAACCTATACGTACAGATGGTCCCGTGCTCGAACCGGTGCTGGTGAAGGCTGTTGGAGCGATACTAAAGATCAACCCCTTTTTGCTCCCTCTCGGCGACGACGATGAGCGAGCGCATCTCCGCTGGAACATGCTCTTCTCTACCGCGCACTGCCACCGTTCCACAGACCCTTCCCACCGTTCCTGGTCGAATGGCCGGCAGGAGCCCGCAACAGTTCCGCGCGTAACCGAACTCCGCCTCATCTCGCGTGTGTTTCCCTGGACCCTCAATATCACCGCGTCAAACCGGACCCACGGCGTCACTTGCGGCGATCTTGTTGAGCAACTGTCCGACCACCTCCAACGACGGCTACGCAAAGAAGACTACGACGGCGCGTCGGGCCCGAGGCGGCGCGCGATTCGCGACGCGTACCACCACAACCGTTCGCGGAGTGTGGGTGTGCCCGGCGGACGTCTCGGAGACGGGCTCAAGGTACTCGACTGGCTCGGCACGCAGATAATGTTCGGTGGCATACAGAATAACGAGCAGCTCCTGGTGGAACGGTTCAACGTCGCGCCGGCGTGCATGCTCGAGCTGGTGTGCGTGGAGCGGCCGTTGGTCGGCGACGACGAAGACGACATGGAGGAACTGCGCCAGGCAAGGAGGCGCGGCAGGCACACGTCGACGTCGCGTCCTCCGAGCCGCATGGACGGTTACTCCTCCTCGGCGTCACGAGATTAGGAAATGTTTGAAGCGGACTTTGTTTCGCCCTTTTTTGGCTCTCTCTTGCACATGTAACTTACATGGGGTGTTAGCGTAGAAGTTTGTTTATGTTTTTATCCACGGCTCCCTGCTGGGCAGCCCAGCTGAGAGGGAGCTGGAAAGGATTCACGAGGATGGTGGATGTCAACAGTTTGTTATACACACTACTGGTACTGTACCCCTGTATCCCTGGCTTTTAGTCGTCTCTGTTCTTGTTGTAAAGATGGGTTTATTCAAGGCTGTGTGCTGTACGGAGTGCTGTCCCCCCGCTGACTCAGCACCTTCCATCCCTGGGACGCGATTTCCGACCCGAACCCCGAACATGGCAGGGGCAGCTCAAGATACTAGGACTTGTTCGTGAGGTTCAGAGGTTCTAGGCTACGGCACTGCAACGCGGACATACACTGCCACTGCCACCTACAAGCAGTGTCGCAGCACCTCTCTGGGGGTGTGTGTGGGGGAGATGAAAAACCAAACTGCGCTGCGGCTATGGCGCTCACCGCCTCCTCCATCCATCTCCCCTCAAAAAGTCATTCAGTGTCCCAAAAAAATGGCATCTATTGGGCCGTGCCCCTCTGTAGCTGTGTTCGTTCCATTCCATCCAAGTTTTGTTCCGTTACTGGACGTCCAGTGCTCGCGGCGTGTCCTGCCTGCCAGTGCACCGCAAAAACTTTGATGTGAAAAAAGAGGAGGGGGCCGATTTGAAAAATCGAAAAGTACTTGGGCGGCCGAAATAGCACGAACGCGCTAGCTACGTTTTGGGAAATTTTGGAAGGTAGGTTGCGGTCGGTCGGTCGGTCGGTCGGTCGGTCGAGGCGTGAATTGAGGACGAACGAACGAGCTGGCGAACGGCGTTCGGAGGGGGTGAGCGCGGTGAGCACCGGTGAGTACCGGTGTGACCCGTATACGATTATATTGATTCGAGAGGCAGAGTTGATGCGATACGAAGACTCGGACCACTGCGTCTCCGATCGAAACACGCAGTTCCATGCCAGTGGGCTATGGGCTGCTCGAGGGAATCGTTCGGAGCGTTCGCTACTAACGTCCTACAGGCCACTTACTTTCTCCACCTCATGCAACCATCAATCAGTAGCAACGTCGATACCAGCGAGGGGCTCACGTGCTTACGAGGGCCATCATCACTAAACTAAGAGGCTGCCTTTTTTTTCAACGTTTTCTTCGTTCTCGGTCGACTCCTCCGTCTTTACCGGATATGATTTAGTCAGCTCGCATTTGTGCATGGAACGTACTGTAACGAGGTCACTTCCAAATGCTAGATTTCTACTCCTCAGACTACGATGGTGCCGACTTAAGTTCGGTTCGTTTACGAGAACATTGGCCGGACGACTGGTATCCGGTATAAATTACTTGCAACACAGAGGCGACTGAAAGCAGCGTCCGCACAAGCAGACCATATGTCGATTACTCCGTTGACCACCGGCACGCCCAATCATGCGCCATAATGCACGAAATTGACCCAGCGCTCTAAAGTCACCCCTCTCCTCCCCCGCAGTTTCCTCACAGCTCCTCGAAGGGCCTTCGCGGTCCTCTCATAATAACGTCCCCCTTCAAGTTGCCCCTTTTCGGAGAACACCGACCTGTAAAAGTTCCCAGCGAGGACTTTCCCATCCTTATCCGCTACCTTCCACATCGTCCCGACGACGCTACGGAATCCACAGTGTTGCATTGCGGCGGCGAGATGCAGACCCTCGTCGGCGAGGCTCTCGTCTGTCAGTTGCGCCGTGCTGCAAGCCGACAGAAAGGCAAACTCGGCGTCGGGAAGTCGAGATCTCACAATGTCGAGCAGAGAAAGGCGTTTGCCATCGTAAAGCTTGAACCAAGCCTCGAATGGCTTCCCCGTCACAAGCGTTCCATGGGAAACGATATGGACGAACCGATGGTCCCGAAGGCGCTCCAGAACGGTAGTAGGTGTCGTCATTGCACCGAGTAGAGTTGTCACCTTGGTACCGACAGCCTGTACTACTTGCATCTCTTCCAGTGCCTTTGGCATATTTGAATCCGGCTGTGCGACGAGAAGTATCGAAGGCTTGTCCAGCGTTTGTGAGCCGAGCTTGCGGAATTCGATGAGTGCGGAGAGTGATGTGGTGTATGATGGAATGTACAGGTCCAAAAAATATTTATCGGTGTTGTCGCGTGATGGAATCGGACCCATCGCATGGAGAGGGAGAGTGCAAAAGACGGAGGTCGGGCACCACCAAACGCGAGATTGTCTTGGCACACCTAACTCGTCGAGCCTTTGGATCACTGGCCGGCCGACGATCTCGTAAAGCTCCTTGAGTACATCCCTTAGGGCAGCGTCGTATTCAGCCGAATCAAGGCCCTTATCTTGTGCACTCAATAAGCGATCCCGCAATTTGTTTGCGTGGCCAAAAAAACTGTGAGTTGTAGGAATGAGGGAGGGAGGAGAGTTATGCAGGAGAATGAGGATGTCCGAACGCCATCGGCAGTGGTTGATGATGATGATTGGCCCATCTGCAGCAGCAGACTGAAGAGCGTTGAAAGGGAGGGCCTTTAGGAATGTCTCAAAGCCCGGCAGGGCTTGGACCCGCGAAATAAGCTTATCGCGCTCATTCAGAAGCTTCCGTTGCTGCACCACGAGATTACCAAATGGGTCCATCCCCGCGAGATCATAGTCCCCGCCACCCTCACTCGTGGTCGGAAAGACGGTCAACGTCAGCCTCTCAAGATCCCTATTTATTGCTGTGAAGTTGTCTGCTAAGAGCGAATCGGTTGCCCGAAGTCGATCAATTGAGGTTCGGAGGCCGCGCATTTCGGACCAGATCAATGCTCGTCCTCGCTCGAGTATCTCGATTGCTTCCTCCAATCGACCTGTGTGGACCAGATAGGATGCGTAGCCCAACGGCATGGTCTCGATACTACCGCGAATCGCTACGAGTCGTGAGTGTTGTACATCAAGAGTTGGGGCAAATGTAAGAGTGTCTTGCATCAGCGAGATGGCACAATCGTACGCAGTTGAGACGCAGGGATGACCTAAGAAGCGCGCAAGCCACGCCCAGGAGCATGAAAGCTGGAATCGTTCGGGCATGCTTCCACGTTCATCATTGACTGCCACGGGTAGAAGTTCCATGATCGCGTTGATATCCTCTCTGTGTGAGAGCCGCTTGAAACGGAGAGATCGGAGTAAAATGAGCATGCGAATTAAAGTAAAGTGGATCAGCTGTAGGCCTGGATTGTTGACGACGCCCCGGAGGATGGAAATTGCTTCATCAAGATACTCGGTTTTATCGGTGCATAAAAAGGTGCGGAAGAGGAGGAATCCAACGGAGATGCAGGCGACACATGCATATATACTGCTGGGGTGAGAAGAGGTAAGCAGAAGTCGATAAAACTTGACAGCTTCTTCGATGTCCACTTCGTCGGTAATACGATCTGTGGAGAGAATCGCTCCGAGATGTTGATGCAGCGTCGCTATCGTAGGAGATTTGCCACCACTCAACCCAGCGAGGGATGCATTCATGTCCCGAAATGATGGGTGGCTGGGAATTTCTGAGCTATTGGAATGCCCGTCTTGAACACCGCCTGTATCACCAAAGTACTCGAAGCGGACCTGCTCGAGACGAGCGAGGATCTGGACGACGAGAGGACGGAAGGAATCTTCACGAGGAAGAATGGTAAGCAGGGCACGGACGCGGGAAAGTGCCTGCTCTAAATACTCAGGCTTGCCATTCATGATCGATCGAGAAGTCGCAGAGGAGGCAATCAATTGCAAAGCTCTTTCCCAGTATTGGCGAAGGCTATCTCCAGGGGTATGGGAAGCGATGACTTTGTCCAGGATGGTCATTCCCTCTCCGTAGTCGTCATTTGAATTAGTTATTTGGGAGCGACTGATGAGAGAAAAGGCGAGTGTGAGAGATACTTCGTGTAAATCCGGTAGACGTGCATTTGCCTGCCGCAGGCATTCAATGACCTTCTCCGGAGGTTCCCTCCGCTCTCTCCACACCGCAGATTGAGCTTTAATACCCTGAACAAAGGCCATGATGGAGTCGATTAGGGAGTTGTCGAGGTGTCAGAGTTGAGAAGGTCGTGGCAGAGGACCGCCATTTCCTCAATCACATCTTCAGGTTCCGACTGCGCATGGATTGCCAACGCATGTACAAGGATTCCTGTGATATGGTTGCGAGGGACATTGAAGGCTTCGAGCGACTGTCCACGGAGATAACGAAGATAGACAATAGAGCGCTTGATATCTTGGGGCTTCCTGGACTCATTGGCGCGATGAAAAAGGGCCAATGTGATGGAACAGAATATCTGAATGATGTTGAAGGGGCATCCGTTCCATGGGAGTGGGAGGAATATGGCTTCAGTGAAGTGGAGGAGTCCCCGATCGAGGTCGTGCGCTTCGTTGGACCACGTGTAACGATCAAATCGGGCTAGTGCCAGTCCAAGGACACAGGGAGCACGCATAGGATGGTGTCGTGGCATCGACGTCGACGAGAGGAAATTTTGAATAAAAGAGATGTAGAAATCTTGATCATGAAGGCCGGCTGAAAAGGTAGGGCAGCCCTGCAGGTAAAAGACGGCTCGAAAACGTCGAGATTGGGATACGAACTTACCTTGTGGGGGCTCCATAACTTAACGCTCTATAGTCAGAGGATGAATTACGGATGACGACCAGGGATGTTGTGGAAGGGAAGAAGACGGGAGTTGTCCTTCCGGCTGGAAACTGCGATGTTTGAACGTTTTGGAAGGGTGAATGAGCGATATGGCTCGCGCCAGTCCCACACGCGGGTGACACGCCTTCTACGAGCACATCAAAACATGCACATAGCGAGGCATCCATGGAGATGCGGTCTGAATCCCTTGAGTATCACACACAGCCACGAAGTTGATACACGTGAACGCGTGAACGCCGGACACGCACTTGAGCGTCAACGAGTCTTGAAAACAGCCAGCGCTAACTTTGGATTTCTTGTCCAGCCGCGCGACTGGCTGACTTCTTTTCAACCCTCCGCATGCATGCACTACTCCCTCGGGCGTGCGAGGCTCGTCTTCAATTTTCTACCAGTCTCAGTCTCTCCGCCTCTGCGCCGTCCTCTCGCCTCGCTGCGTTCAGCATGTCTTTCCTCCTCAATATCTATCTTCACTCGGACCTGTTGGCAGCTCCCACGTCGTGCGTTCTCAAGCATGTCAGGCTCTCCTGATGATCTCTTCAACTACTCATCGGGACGCTGGCTGTAAGTCTTATACATATTCTTCTCCGGCATATATGTCTAATCCGTAATCTCGCACATTCAGCGTAAACGATGATCTTCGCCTTGCAGAGCGCAGACGTGAGTTCGACGTCGACGAGCTTTGTCGACTTGCGGCGCAGTCTGTTGGTCGGAGTTCTCAAGATATCGACACATTCGTGAAGCTCGCCGAAGGCGGCTTCAACCGGACTTTCCTTATCACCATGCATGGCGGCTTCCAGATGATAGCCCGCATCCCATACCCCATCACGGTCCCCAAGTTCTATGCTATCGCCAGCGAAGTGGCCACAATGCGTTTCCTCCGTTCCTCTGGGCTGCCTGTTCCCGAGGTCTACGATTACTCTCCTTCGTCGGACAACGCTGCGAAGACGGAGTATATTTTCATGGAGTTCGTGAGAGGTACGAAGCTCAGCGACGTGTTCCTGGAGCTGGAGGAACCGGATATCGTTTCGGTCTTGCGTCAACTTGCCCAACTCGAGTCTCGCATGATGTCGATTCCTTTTCCGGCTGGTGGAAGCCTCTACCACACCAGCGACCTGGAGAAGGTGGCAGGGAGGACGGGCATCCTGCTCAACGACGAGCGCTTCTGCGTCGGTCTAGATACCAGGCTGCATATGTGGTACGGAAGGAGGTCGCAGCTCGACGTGGACAGGGGCCCATGTACGCCACTCTCTACCTTTTCCTTTGTTGAACTTTCTGGAACTAATCGAGACTAGACGAAAGCGCCGATGCAGCGCTCGCAGCAGCAGCTCGCAAGGAACTGGCGTATCTGAAACAGTTCGGCCGACCGCTACTACCGTTCCAGCGTGAAAGAAGGGAGGCTTACGGGTACGAGGAGCAGTCACCGTTGGACCACGTCAAAAATCTCGAACGCTACCTTCTCATCGCATCCTCGTTCGTCCCCAAGAACTCAGCCCTCCATCATTTCCGTATCCGCCATCCCGATCTCCAGCCGGGCAACGTCATCGTGTCGAGGTCGTCAGACTCTAACCAGTTTGAAATCGCGGGCCTGCTCGACTGGCAACACGCCTCGATCCTACCCACGTTT
The DNA here is from genome assembly GCA_022496215.1 of Russula brevipes. NCBI lineage: Eukaryota > Fungi > Basidiomycota > Agaricomycetes > Russulales > Russulaceae > Russula > Russula brevipes. The sequence continues at coordinate 28,773 of WTXF01000048.1, read as the reverse complement.
CTCCTCGCTGGTATACCAGGTCGCTTGCAGAACTACGATGACCCCGTCTCGCAAGCTCTCATCCCACCCTCACTGCCGGCGAACATGGACGAGTTGGACGAATTCGAGCAGAGCAATGCGATGGGACTCTACCACCGCCGTCTCGTCCACTTCCACTACGTCAAGAACACGGAGGAGTACAACAAGCTCCATCACGATGCGTTGTCGGACCCCGTGTCCATGTTCATCTGCCGCCTTTTCGGCCAAGCCGGTGCTCCATGGGAGGGCGAGACCCACGAGCTGAAGGCCACGCTGATAGAGGCAACGGAGATATGGGGGAGGCTGATGGGGGAAGGCGTGCCGTGTCCAGTCGTGTTCGAACACGAGGACCTACGCAAGACGAAGGGGCTGAGCGCAAAGCTGCAAGTAGCGGACGAGAATTTTGAGGGGTGCCGAAGTATCATTGGTTTCGAGTCGGAGACCTGGGTGTCCAACGAACACTACGCGATGGCCATGGCTCTCGCCGAGCTGCTAAAGCTGAGGGTGTTGAAAGAGATCCCAAAGGGGGAAGTCCGGGCTAGGACTGAGGCGAATTGGTTCTTGAACGATATGGACGAAAATGATTACATGTAATGAATCGATCGAAATATGTCGAATGAACGCCTGGATAGAACAATACCTGTGTCATTGGACCACAGACAACCAAAAGAATTGGGCACCGCTGTTGCCCGTTGCAGAATTTGTTCACAACTCATGGAAACATGAGGCAACCCAACACTCACCCCACAAACTCCTGTTAGGGTATAACCCACAGGTACATGTCAAGTTCCTCAAAGATTCCACCCCCACAGCAAAAGAAAAAGAATGCCTGGAAGCAGTCCAGAATGCAAGACAGCAGACAGAAGAACAATTCGTGACCCTGCAGAAACATAAAGATGCCAGGAAACTGCAGGAACGCTGCGTGACGTTGTCGATGTCGATAACCTAGTCTCGGACCCAGCCGGTGAACTCAGCTAGCGGAGTTTAAAGACCTGTTCTTGTCTTGGCCAGCTTGACCGGTTGACGCCGGTTGACCCTTATATACTCCTTCCACGGTTGGTCAATTTCTTCCACTCGTGATGATGCGTGTTTTCTCCTGGGCGTTGGACACTCGCGCATGTGACAGGCTTCGCCGTCGCCACTCCACTCCGACGCTGTACAATTGCTGACTAGCTACCCGTTGCATGTTTATTCATTCACCACGAGGGTCGACGGTGGCTGCTAGTACATATGCACATGCTGGATCTCCGTGATTCAAGTTATGCCGAGATCGCTGCAAACCAATGGAAGTAATCAGCCTTGTTCTTCTTGGACTGGTAAGCACGAGAGCGGATCAGGGCTAGTGGGGAAGCAACAGTCACGCGCGCACTACGTTGAGTCTGTGCCAGTGGGCATCGGGCATCGAACACCCCCGAATACGCGATGTCCGCGTAATTGAGTACTAGAAGGAGGAAGGCCATGGGTACCCCAATGCAAAGGGTCTCCGTTTCAAGTGACACATTGTGTGGAGAGTGCCGATGTGGTACTGAAGTGGTACTGATGGGGTGATCTGAAAAACGTAGTGGCGGCACGCCACCTGGAATTCGGGAAAATCGCACAACGGAAAGGGGTGCAACGGAGGCTATATATCAGCGCCCAACAGAGATAAAATGACAATGCCAATGCCACCCACGAAATTCCGGGTACAGGGCGATTATCTCTTCTGACAGCGAACGATATATGGTTAGACTCGCCTGCGGATACTCCTAGGACGATAAGCTGGAAAGCGATTTCCTGGTCTCGGCGATCTAATCACGGGTGTTTTATCGGAATGACGAGTCGGTGCAACCCAGTATCGTGAATCCAAGGTGCTTGGATTGCAACAACTTGTGGCGCTTGGCAGAGAAAGAGAAAGCGAAAAAAAATACACAGGCTGATGAAGCACATAGCAGAGTGTACCTGCCGAGCGAGCCGGTTCCGAACACCGAAAATAAAAGTTGAGGCCGTTGAGGGAGTGTGGAGTGTGGAGGCGAGCGCGAATCCCCGCCGCTTTGAATATCCGGAACCACAATGAGTCCCCAGACAATTTAGTAACGTAGACCCTTACGAACCACGGCAGTAATCTAGTCTGGTTAGCACAAGTCTCTTCAATCAGCATACGTTAGTACAACCGATCGTTCATTCTGGGCTAGCACAATACTCAAGGCCCGCCCACACGTTCGCTTATTCTGCATACTGTAGTTAGTAACCGGTCACCTCAGTTCTTCAATTGTGTCCTGCACACGTATACTGAGGTGAGCCTGCATTTGTTGCCCTTCAATTCATTCACCATACTTACATGAGGTAGATATACTTTGTATTGCCCTCATCTAGGATAATCCCCGGCGCCCCTCACCTTACCTCGAACTCACAGACCCCGGCTTTACACGCTTGTATCAGAGGCTGAAGATGTCCCATCGTCCGACTTTCACCGAATATCTCCATTTATCAATAAACTTAGTGACTGAACTGTCCTTCGTCACCACTGCTGATCTACTGATGTTTCAGCACCATGAGAGCTGTCTGGGGAAGCACAATAACAAGAGTTCTAGATGAGACGATGTCGCGAAATCTGCCAAGACGCCGAGAAAGGGCCAGGTTTGAGCGTGTGATGTGCTGCAGAAGATTCCGCTCAATCAAAACACGTAGAGCTTCGGCGATCGAGTTCTGGTAAATGAAAAAGAAACAGAGCAAGAAAACGACCATGTGATGATTGAGAGTAAAGTTGCGCAGTCTGGGGTTCTGCCGGGACGAAATGATCAAGTATTGGAACGCCGAACGAGTTAGCAATGTGGCATAATACTTGCGTAAACAGTTGAAACCTGCTGCTCAGCACCCTCTGACTGATGTTATCACAGTTCCTGAACAGCAATGTTTCGGAAAACCAGATTCTAGCCGGATCTTCCGTGGCTGTTGACCAAACGTGCGAGGCCCTCATGAGCAAATAACCGCGGAAGTGGGGTGTCACATCATCATTCTATGTGGCGAAGACGGCGTTCGGCGTTCAAGCATTCAAGGGTAGGAGGTCAGCGCCATGAACGCATACGTGTCAAAGCCGGAGAACCTGGATCACAGAAGCATTGCACAGAAGATCAGATTCCAGGGTTCTACGTTCGTTCGGACTTTATATGTTGGACGCTAGCACTCACATGGCGAGGGACAGAACGCCACAGCGCAATCTTCAACACAAACTCAAGTGGACACAGGGCGCATGATGGCAAGACAGGAGAGGCAAGGACTTGGTCGACAAGTAAGGACTAGGACGGATGAGCTTGGGATGAGCGGTCGTCTATTGCGAAGGTCGCCGAAAGGAAAAAAAATGCGGAGCAGAGGGAGCGATCATCCATGATGTTCGTTAGTATCCAAGTGAATCAGCCGAGCCGCAAAGCCGCAAACATGGGCGATACAGTACGTTCAATACCATCCTTGGGCGTCGGCGCCTCTCCGAATCCATTCAGCCGGGCCGGGCCACCATCAGGCCCATCATCAACACGGACATCCGCTCTTGGATGGCCCCTGGCTAGGCCCAGCTCCCGGCTATAGGTGCATTGCTCTCGATCATCCAAACACCACAGCCTCTTTGCAAGAGCAGATCACTCCAGCAGCCTGACGTTCCCCTGATAACTTTAGCGGCTGAATGAGGTACCGGTAGCCGAGCTTGCCGAAGCGGCCTTCAGCGCTTCAACCCGTGCCAGTGGCTTTCGCGGGGTAATGCCACTACTATATTCCTTTTTTCCTCTTTCGCTCTGAGCGCAGGATCAACACGAAATGCCTCCAATTGCCAAGTGTTCTTGCAGTCCCGTGACGAAAGTCGCATCGTCATATGTTCTGCGCATTTGGGATAGCTGTAGGCGATGAAGTCACCCTAGGATTTGCAAGTTGACGGAAGGCTCTCAGGCTCATCTCGGTGTCTTGACATGGAAGAATCTGGGGCCGGGTGCCCTTAGGTACCTCAAAATGATCAATCTGACACATGTTTTGTTGGAGTTCGTCACGCAGGGGAAAGCCAGTCTCGAAGCGTGCGGCAGCGCACTGCACTACAGTTGTACTCGAGGCCGACATTCAGTCTGTCGCGAAACATCCCCACTTGGCTCCGGCTGATGAGCCTCAGCAGGATTTGGCACGACTTGTCGCCTCACTCGCACCGACCTCAGCCGACCGCTCACAAATAATCGAATTCTTCCCTAATGAATACTACTTCTCGGAGCAAAGAACGACCGTGCAATGTTTCCAGGTCCGATCACTGGCTATTCCCAACTTGAACTTGCAGACCTTCCCTGTAGATCCACATCACTCAGCTGGAGAACCCGCCTCAGGAACCTCCTCCGCGGAAATTCACAGGGAGATAATATGTTCACCGGAGTGCGCGTGAAGGATTTATATCGCGCGAGGCTGGCAAAGCTATCAGCCATCGAGAGTTGTCTCTCATCTCCCCGACAATTCCACTGGGCTTGTAAATCTATTTGCACTCTAGCTTCTCAACCTTTCGGCTCATGGCCTATGCCACGTACCACATACCTGACACAGGTCTTCTCGCCTTCTTCTCCGTAAGGTCTCTCCCTTCGGTTGACCCGCATCGCTGACAAGCCGCCTCCCCAGACTACTCCGCTTTCTGCTTCGAGGTTTGGCATCTTGCTTGTAACCTTAGCTCTTTCTCTCCTCTTTCCCCTCATCTTCCGGAAAAATCTTGTGGACAAGGACGGACACCCTATTCCTCCCGGCCCACTATTTCGCTATGCCTTCCTTCGTCGTTATCCCGAGCGCGCTCTCCACGCATGGGCGAAGAAATATGGACCGTTATTCTCTCTCTGGATGGGAAACCAACTCTTCGTCGTGATTTCGGATGCGCGCATTGCCAAGGACCTGCTGGTCAACAATGGCGCGGTCTTCTCCAGTCGCAAGGTATATTTCATGAAGAATCAAACGATACTTCACGGCCTTGCCATCACCGCGACCCCGTACAACGACACATGGTAAGCTTCGTGATAGCGATGCCTGACACCCCATATGAACGACGTCCTCTTGGCAGGCGACAGCATCGCAGGATTGCGATGCAGCTTCTTAACCACAAGGCCATCCAGGGATACGCCTCAGTCCTTGATTACGAAGCCCACATCTTGGTGCGGTCTATGTATCACGAAACCAAGATGGGCGCATTACCAATCAATCCCGTGCACTTCACCGGTCGCTATGCGTTGAAGTACGTTACGATAAGCCGCATGTTCTCGTCTTTCAAGTGTGTCTGACACACCACTCGCAGCAACATGTTGACGATATCCTTCGCGACACGTACCGACTCCACACGCGACCCTCTTACAGAGCGCGCAATGGCCCTCGCATCGGAGTTCATGGAACTCACAGGTAAAGTTACCCCCCTACCCTACTTTTTTTTATCTACAAAGATGGACCTCACCCCTGACTGCTGCGCTCTGCCCCAGGTCCGTGGCAAAACATTGTCGACTTCGTCGAACCACTCCAGTGGATCCCGACTCGCACGCGATCACGTGGACGTCGGCTCCATGATGGCATCGTGGAGGTCTACGGCGCTATGATCATGCGAGTGAAGGCTCGCATGGACGCAGGCGAGGACGTGCCAGACTGTCTTGTCAAGACTCTCCTCGAGACGCGGGAGCAAGAGAAGCTGGACTGGGAAGACCTGTGCATGCTCTCGGCCGTGTTCACCCTCGGCGGCGTCCATTCCGTAGGGCCCGACCATACCGTATCTTTCCTTGAAAAGGCCGGCTAACTCGATCCGGGCAATGCCCTGTATAGACGTCGGGCGTCATCCTCTGGTTCCTGGCACGCATCTCGGCCCACCCAGATGTGCAGGCTCGGGCCCATGCAGAGCTCGACAAGGTGGTCGGCCGGGATTGCTGGCCGAGCGCGGAAGACGAACAGCGCCTTCCGTACATAAGGGCCATCATCAAGGAGGTATGTCTGCGAAGAAAAGATACCGGGAAAATTTCGTCCGTCTCTCACACACCGTGTGTTTTTGCGTTCAGGTCCAACGCGCCCACACTCCGTTTTGGATGGCGACGCCGCACTACTCGACCGAGGACTTTGTACACAACGGGATGTACATCCCGAAGAACACGGCGGTCGTTCTCAACTGCTACGACATCCATCATAACGAAGAGAAGTATCCGGATTCGTACGTGCCGTATTTCCTTCCCCAGTACTGTGACCGAAACCCAGAGCTGAGAATGGCCATCCACTGGCATGCGGCAATAGATTTTCTTTCAACCCTGATCGCTTCCTGGGTGACACTTTGACGTGTGCCGAATCGAGCAAGCTTCCCGATGCGATGGACCGGGACCACTGGACGTTCGGCGCTGGGTACGTACGAAGCCTTGCGTCGTCGGCCATCACCGGGGTTTCCTAGCTGACCTCCTTTTTCTCCCCTCATCTAATTTATGTGCGCTACGCAGGCGGCGCATGTGTCCGGGCATCCACGTCGCAGAGCGAGAGCTGTGGCTCGCGATCTCACGGTTGCTCTGGGCCTTCAACATCCAAGCTCCACCCGACGAGCCAATATCCCTGGAGGGGTATGAGGGCGAGTCGGGGCGCACGCCGCTGCCGTATCGCATCACTCTCACGCCGAGACACGATCGAGTGCAGGCGCTGCTCGAGGCGGAACAAGAAGTCACCCTACTGAAATTGTGAACGAACATCATGAGCGAGGCTCGCGCCAAGGGCCTAGCTCGTATCTTAACCTTCTTTTTCTGTTTTAGTTTCGCCTGGCCTGGTTCTCACTATGTTCTCCTTGCTCCACTACTATACTATTCCTGGCGTTGGGTTTCAAAGTTGAAAATGAGTAGACTTTTGAAAACTTGTAACATCCACCTTTCCGACTGAATTGCATCCTCTGGACTCTGGTTCCTCAGAATTGGTGGCCATGATGTATAAAATGTTGCTTGTGAAGTTTATTTGAAGGAAATCCACTGAGTTCAAGTTTTGATAAACTACTTGACAGACACTCGATTCTTAGCGGAGTTTCAAATCACACACTGGTGGCTGCTGTTGTCAGACGTCCGATGCTTCCCCGCCGGCATTCCCGCATCAGTGAGGCTCGCTTCATCTCGTCTTGTCGGGAGCGGGAGCTACTCGCTGGGGAAAAAAATATAACACCCAGAGCGTTGAGTGGAAAAAGAGGCTATCGGATTCCCTGCGTGCGGCGCGGGGCGGAGCTCAGGTTGGCCACTCGTGATGATGCGCGTTCAAGCTTTCAAGCTTTCAAGTTCTCTCCTGGCCCGGCGCTGCCACTGGCACTCGCGCATGTGACAGGCTTCGCCGTTGCCACTTCTGACACTGTACACTTGCACTTGCTGGCTTCCGTGATTCAAGTTATGGCGGGATCGCTGCAAACCAATTGAAGTAATCAGTCTTGTGGTCTTCTTGGACTGGAAGCACGAGAGCGGATCATAGGGCTAGCGGGGAAGCAACAGTCACGCACGCACTAGTACGTCGAGTCTGTGCCAGTGGGCATCGGACATCGAACACCCCGAATATGCGGTGTCCGCGTAAGTGTGTACTAGGAGGAAGGGCGTGGGTAAACCAATACAAAGGCTCTCCGTTTCAAGTGCAGGTTGCGGAGAGTGCCTATGTAGTACTTAGTGACGGTTATGAGCTTTCGAGCCTAGTGAGCGGGCTCTTTCTGTTGAGCGCGAGAGAACGATGGTCGGGCAATGGGTAAGAGTCGATGGCGATGATGATTCAAGGGCATTTGAAATCCACCAGTACTGATGGAAGGGGGGGGTAATCCGAGAAATGTAGAAAGTGAGTGGCGGTACGCCACCTGGAATTCGGGACATTCCGGATACAGGGCGATCATCTCTCTGACAGCGAACGATATATGGTTAGAGTCACCTGCGGATACTCCTGGGACGATAAGCTGGAAAGCGATTTCCTGGTCTCGGGGACCGAATCACGCATGTTTATCGGAATGACGAGTCGGTGCAACCCAGTATCGTGAATCCAAGGTGCTTGGATCGCAAGTTTGCAACAACTTGAGTGACGCTTGGCAGAGAAAGAGAAAGCGAAAAAAACGACTTTAGGTTGATGAGGCACCCTAGAGCTGAGCTGAGCACACATAGATACTATCACAGTTCCTGAACAACAATGTTTCCGAAAACCAAATTCTAGCCGCTTCTGTGACTGTCGACCAAATGTGCGAGGCCCTCGTGAGCAAAAACCACTGAAGTGGGTGTCACATCATCATTCTGTGTGGCGAACTGCAGAGAAGACGCGTTCAGCGTTCAAGGGTAGGAGGTTAGAGGCATGAACGCATACGTGTCAACGCCGGTGAACCTGAATACAGAATATTAGGTTCCAGGGTTCTACGTTAGTTCGGACTTTCGATGTTGGACGCTGGCACTCACATGGCGACTCTGGCGAGGGACAGAATGCCACAGCGCAATCTTCAACACAAATGAAGCTCGAGTGGACACAGGGCGCATGATGGCAGGACTGGAGAAGCAAGGACTGGAAGGTGGATCGCCAAGTAAGGCTAGGATGATGATCGATGAGCGCTGAGCAGTCGCTGTTCGAGCGCGCCGGTGACTGTCGTCTATTGCGAAGGTCTCCGGAAGCAACCAAAAAAAAAGAGGTGCGATTATCCATGATGCATGATGTTCGTTGTGGAAATCAAAAAACAGCCGAGCTGCAACACACCGACGATCATGATATGTTACCGTCCTCGTCCTTGGGCATCGGCGCCCAGGTCGGACCATTCGGCCGGGCCGGGCCATCATCAGGCCACAGAGTCCCGCTACTGGGTTTTGTCCGCGCTTGGATGGACCCCTGGCTGGCTATACTGTAGGTACTGTATTGCTGTCGATCATCCAAATACCGCAGCCTCTTTGCAAGGATGTGGCGGCTGAAATAAGGTCACGGTACCCCTAGCCGAGATTGCCGAAGGCCCGAAGCGGACTTCAGCGCTTCAGCGCACGGCTTTCCGAGTCGCTGGGTGATACCACTACCCTGTTCCTTTTTCCCTCTGAGCGCAGGATCAACACGAAATCCCTCCGAGCCTTAATTGCCTCCCAAGTACTCCCAAGTGCCCTTGCAGTCCCTTGGCAAAAAGTCGATCGTCATATGTTCTGCGCATTTGGGTTTGGGATAACTGTAGGCGATAAGGTCGCCCTAATCTAACCAAGATTTGCAAGAAGGCTCTCGCGTCCCGGTGTGTCAACTTGGACGAATCTGGGTGCCCTCAAGCAGCCTAGGTACCTCAAAATGATCAATTCGACACACTTTTTGTTGGAGTTCGTCACGCGGGGGGAAGCTAGTCTCAATGCGTGTAGTCGCAGCTCATGACTATAGTTGAACTTGAGGCTGACATTTGTCGTGATACACCGCCACTCAGCCGACTGCTCACAAATAATCAAATTCTTATGAAAACTTCTCGGAGCAAAGAACGGCCGTGCCCTCTTTCCAAGTCCGATCGCTGGCTATTCCCAACTTGAATTTGCAAACACTCCCCGGGCCTGTAGATCCCTTTCATCTAGCTGGAGTCGTGAACTTGTCTCAGGAACCTCCTCTGTGGAAACTCACAGGAAAATGAGATGTTCACGGGAGTGCGCGTGAAGGGTTTATATTGCACGAGGCTGGCAAGGCGATCAGCCATCGAGAGTTGTCTCTCATCTCCCCAGCAATCCCACTGTGCTTGTGAATCTCTTTGTACTCTAGCTTCTCAACTTTTCCACCCATGGTGTATGCCATGTACCACATACCTGACCCCGGCCTTCTCTCCTTCTCCGTAAGGTCTCTCTCCCTTCGGCCGATCCGCATCACTGACAAGTTGTCTCCCTTCTCAGACCACTTGGCTTTCTGCTTCGAGGTTTGGCATCCTGCTTGTAACTTTAGCTCTTTCTTTCCTCTTTCCCCTTATCTTCCGGAGAAATCTTGTGGATAAGGATGGGCACCCTATCCCTCCTGGCCCACTATTTCGTTATGCCTTCCTTCGTAGTTATCCCGAGCGCACTCTCCAGGCATGGTCGAAGAAATATGGTCCATTATTCTCTGTCTGGATGGGCAACCAACTCTTCGTCGTGATTTCGGATGCGCGCAATGCCAAGGACCTGCTGGTCACCAATGGCGCGATCTTCTCCAGTCGCAAGCCATATTTCACGAAAAATCAAACGATACTTCGCGGCCGTTCCATCACCGCGACCCCGTACAACGACACGTGGTGAGCTTCGTGATAGCGATGCCGGACGTCCCATATGAAAGACGTCCTCTTCGCAGGCGACAGCATCGTAGGATTGCGATGCAGCTCCTTAACCACAGGGCCATCCAGGGATACGCCCCAGTCCTTGATTACGAAGCTCACATCTTGGTGCGATCGATGTATCACGAAACCAATATGGGCGCATTACCAATTAATCCTGCGCACTTCGCCGGTCGCTATGCGTTGAAGTACGTTACGATAAGCCGCATGTTCTCGTCTTCCGAGTGCCAGTGTGTCTGTCTGACAAACTGTGGTGCATCACCACGCCACTCGCAGCAACATGTTGACGATATCCTTCGCGACACGTACCGACTCCACACTCGACCCTCTTACAGAGCGCGCAATGGCCATCGCCGCGGAGTTCATGGAACTCGCAGGTAAAGTTACCCCCCTTCCCTAACTTTTGTTTTACAAAGTTGGACCTCACCCCTGACTGCTGCGCTCGGCCCCAGGTCCGTGGCAAAACATTGTCGACTTTATCGAACCACTCCAGTGGATCCCGACTCGCACGCGATCACGTGGCTGCCGGCTCCATGATGGCATCGTGGAGGTCTACGGCGCTATGATCATGCGAGTGAAGGCTCGCATGGACGCAGGCGAGGATGTGCCAGACTGTCTCGTCAAGACTCTCCTCGAGACGCGGGAGCAAGAGAAGCTGGACTGGGAAGACCTGTGCATGCTCTCGGCCGTGTTCAACCTCGGCGGCGTCCACTCCGTAGGGCCCGACCATACCTTATCTTTCCACGAAAAGGCCGGCTAACTCGATCCGGGCAATGCCCTTTATAGACGTCGGGCGTCATCCTCTGGTTCCTGGCACGCATCTCGTCCCATCCAGACGTGCAGGCTCAGGCCCATGCAGAACTCGACAAGGTGGTCGGCCGGGATTGCTGGCCAAGCGCGGAAGACGAACAGCGCCTTCCATACATAAGGGCCATCATCAAGGAGGTATATCTGCGAAAACGATGCCGGGAATTTCGTCCGTCTCTCACACACGTATGTTTTTGCGTTCAGGTCCAACGCGCCCACGCTCCGTTTTGGATGGCGACGCCGCACTACTCGACCGAGGACTTTGTACACAATGGGATGTACATCCCGAAGAGCACGGTGGTCATCCTCAACTGCTACGACATCCATCATAACGAAGAGAAGTATCCGGATTCGTACGTGCATATTTCCTCTATGACCGAAACCCAGAGCTGAGAATGACCATCCATGCGGTAACAGATTTTCTTTCAACCCTGATCGCTTCTTGGGTGACACTTTGACGTGTGCCGAATCGAGCAAGCTTCCCGATGCGATGGACCGGGACCACTGGACGTTCGGCGCTGGGTACGTACGAAGCCTTGCGTCGTCGGCCATCACCGGGGTTTCCTAGCTGACCTCCTTTTTCTCCCCCTTATCTAATTTATGCACGCAACGCAGGCGGCGCATGTGTCCGGGCATCCACGTCGCAGAACGAGAGCTGTGGCTCGCGATCTCACGGTTGCTCTGGGCCTTCAACATCCAAGCTCCACCCGACGAGCCAATATCCCTGGAGGGGTATGAGGGCGAGTTTGGACGCACGCCACTGCCGTATCGCATCACTCTCACACCGAGACACGATCGAGTGCAGGCGCTGCTTGAGGCGGAACAACAGGTCACCCTATTGAAATTATGAACGAACATCATGGGCGAGGCTCGCGCCAACTGAAGGGCCTAGCTCGTTTCTTTCGCGGTTCATCTCGCGTGTATGAATGAGACTGGTTTTCCTGATTGTCGGTCCATCGTTGGTTACGAGGTAACCTTCCTTTTCTGCTTTCGTTTCGCCTGGCGTGGTTCTCACTATGTTCTCCTTGCTCAACTACTATTCCTGGCGTTGGGTTCCAAGTTGAAAATGGGTAGACTTTTGAAAACTTGTAATATCCACCTTTCCGACTGAATTGCATCCTCTGTCTCCTCAGAATTGGTGGTCGTGATGTATAAAATGTAGCTTGTGGAAGTTTATTTGAAGGAAATCCACCGAGTTTTGATAAAACAGTGGATAAACTCTGTGAACATCAGTAATATGGTACTTTACTGGTGAGCTTTTCTAGCTTTTTAGCTTGTGGCAAGCTACAAGCTAACAAGATGCACTATTTTTGCCCTCATATTTGTGACACATGACTATGGTAGTTATTCAGTCTATGTGTAGTAGTGTAGTTGGTTGGCCAAAATAAAAATTCTCATGTTTTGTGTCACCTTTCGAGTTTTTCCATGCCTTTCAATTTCATAATATTACAGCTTTTTTGAAATCGGGACTTGTCTTTCTGAGCTGTTGATCTTTCCGGCTTTTTCCGCTTGCTCGCGCTTGCACACGCTTGCACAAGTTCCCACAAGTAAACTTACATAATCCTGATGAAATTTCGAACGAAATCAGGAAAACCGTGTCTCAGTGGTTATCAAGAGGTAAAATTGTGGAATAAATCTGATACGGTCGAAAGTTATATATATGCCAAACTCCATGCAAAATCCCAGTCCCTGCCAGTGACCACAGCACACTGTACTACCGTACATGATAGACACTCGATTCTTAGCGGAGTTTCAAACCACACACTGGCGGCTGCCGTTGTCAGACGTCCGATGCTTCCCAGCAACAGTCACGCGCGCACTACGTCGAGTCTGTGCCAGTGCGCGCCGGGCATCGAACACCCCCGAATACGCGATGTTCGCGTAGTCGTGTACTAGGAGGAAGGGCGTGGGTAGACCAATACAAAGGCTCTCCGTTTCAAGTGCAGGTTGTGGAGAGTGCCTAGCCTATGTAGTACTTAGTGACGGGTTATGAGATTTCGAGCCTAGTGAGCGGGCTCTTTCTGTTGAGCGCGAGAGAACGATGGTCGGGCAATGGGTAAGAAATGCAGAAAGTGAGTGGCGGTACGCCACCTTGAATTCGGGAAATCGCACAACGGAAAGGGGTGCAACGGAGCGCCCCACAGAGATGAAATGACAGTGACAATGCCACCCATGACATTCCGGATACAGGGCGATCATCTCTCTGACAGCGAACGATATATGGTTAGAGTCGCCTGCGGATACTCCTAGGACGATAAGCTGGAAAGCGATTTCCTGGTCTCGGCGACCTAATCACGCGTGTTTATCGGAATGACGAGTCGGTGCAACCCAGTATCGTGAATCCAAGGTGCTTCTATCGCAACAACTTGAGTGACGCTTGGCAGAGAAAGAGAAAGCGAAAAAAACGACTTAGGTTGATGAGGCATCCTAGAGCCGAGCTGAGCACACATAGAATACAGTATGCTGCTCAGCACCCTCTGATACTATCACAGTTCCTGAACAACACTGTTTCCGAAAACCAAATTCTAGCCGCTTCTGTGACTGTCGACCAAATGTGCGAGGCCCTCGTGAGCAAAAACCACCGAGTCGGAAGTGGGTGTCACATCATCATGATGTGTGGCGAACTGCGGAGAAGACGCGTTCGGCGTTCAAGGGTAGGAGGTCGCCGTCAGAGGCATGAACGCATACGTGTCAAAGCCGGTGAACCTGAATCACAGAATATTAGGTTCCAGCCAAGGTTCCAGCTGAGGGCTCTACTATGTAGTACGTTCGTTCGGACTTTCGATGTTGGACGCTGGCACTCGCATGGCGACTTTGGCGAGGGACAGAATGCCACAGCGCGATCTTCAACACAAATGAAGCTCAAGTGGACACAGGGCGCATGATGGCAGGACTGGAGAAGCAAGGACTGGAAGGTGGATCGCCAAGTAAGGCTAGGATGATGAGCGGTCGCTGTTCGAGCGCGGTGACTGTCATCTATTGCGAAGGTCTCCGGGAGCAACAAAAAAACGCAGAGCAGAGGTGCGATCATGATGTTCGTTAATATCTAAGTGAAAATCAAAAAACAGCCGAGCAGCCCGAGCTGCAAACACACCGACGATCATGATACTGTCCTCGTGCTTGGGCGTTCGGTGGTCGGACCATTCGGCCGGGCCGGGCCACACAGGCCACAGGCCCATCTGTACTGGGTTTTGTCCGCACTTGGATGGACCCCTGGCTGGCTACACTGTCGGTATTGCTGCCGATCATCCACCACAGCCTCTTTGCAAGGAGCCTGTGGCGGAGGTCACGGTACCCCTGGCCGAGCTTCAATTGCCGAAGGCCCGACGGAAGCGGCTTCAGCGCACGGCTTTCCGAGTCGCTGGGTAATACCACTACCCTGTTCCTCTTTCCCTCTGACGCAGGATCAACACGAAATTCCTCCGAGCCTTAATTGCCCTCCCAAGTACTCCCAAGTGCCCTTGCGGTCCCATGACAAAAAGTCGCATCGTCATATGTTCTGCGCATTTGAGATAACTGCAGGCGATAAGGTCGCCCTAATCTAACCAAGATTTGCAAGAAGGCTCTCACGTCCCGGTGTGTCAAGTTGGACGAATCTGGGTGCCCTCAAGCAACCTAGGTAACTCAAAATGCTCAATTTGACACACTTTTGTTGGAGCTCGTCACGCGGGGGGAAGCTAGTCTCAATGTGTGCAGTCGCAGCGCATGACTATAGTTGAACTTGAGGCTGACATTTGTCGTGATACACCACCACTTAGCCGACTGCTCACAAATAATCAAACTCTTATGAATACTTCTTGGAGCAAAAGAACGGCCATGCCCTCTTTCCAAGTCCGATCGCTGGCTATTCCCAACTTGAATTTGCAGACATTCCCCGGGCCTGTAGATCCCTCTCATCTAGCTGGAGCCGTTAACTTGTCTCAGGAACTTCCGTGAAATTCACATGAAATAAGATGTTCACGGGAGTGCGTGTGAAGGGTCTATATTGCACGAGGCTGGCCAAGCAATCAGCCGTCGAGGGTTGTCTCTCATCTCCCCAGCAATCCCACTGTGCTTGTGAATCTCTTTGTACTTTATCTTCTCAAATTTTCCACCCATGGTGTATGCCATGTACCACATACCTGACCCCGGCCTTCTCTCCTTCTCCGTAAGGTTTCTTTCTCCCTTCGGCCGATCCGCATCACTGACAAGTTGTCTCCCTTCACAGACTACTCGGCTTTCTGCTTCGAGGTTTGGCATCTTGCTTGTGACTTTAGCTCTTTCTTTCCTCTTTCCCCTCATCTTCCGGAAAAATCTTGTGGACAAGGATGGACACCCTATTCCTCCTGGCCCACTATTTCGTTATGCCTTCCTTCGTAGTTATCCCGAGCGCACTCTCCAGGCATGGTCGAAGAAATATGGTCCATTATTCTCTGTCTGGATGGGCAACCAACTCTTCGTCGTGATTTCGGATGCGCGCATTGCCAAGGACCTGCTGGTCACCAATGGCGCGATCTTCTCCAGTCGCAAGCCATATTTCACGAAAAATCAAACGATACTTCGCGGCCGTGCTATCACCGCGACCCCGTACAACGACACGTGGTAAGCTTCGTGATAGCGATGCCGGACACCCCATATGAATGACGTCCTCTTCGCAGGCGACAGCATCGTAGGATTGCGATGCAGCTTCTGAACTACAAGGCCATCCAGGGATACGCCGCAGCCTTTGATTACGAAGCCCACATCTTGGTGCGATCGATGTATCACGAAACCAAGATGGGCACATTACCAATTAATCCTGCGCACTTCGCCGGTCGCTATGCGTTGAAGTACGTTACGATAAGCCGCATGTTCTCGCCTCCCGAGTGTGTCTGTCTGACAAACTGCGGTGCATCACCACACCACTCGCAGCAACATGTTGAGGATATCCTTCGCGACACGTACCGACTCCACACTCGACCCTCTGACCGAGCGCGCAATGGCCCTCGCCTCGGAGTTCATGGAACTCACAGGTAAGATTGTCCCCAGCCCCTTCCCAATTATTTTTTTTTTTTATGAAATCGGCATCACCCCTGACTTCTGCGCTCGGCCCAGGTCTGTGGCAAAACATTGTCGACTTTATCGAACCACTCCAGTGGATCCCGACTCGCACGCGATCACGTGGCCGCCGGCTCCATGATGGCTTCATCGAGGTCTACGGCGCTATGATTATGCGAGTGAAGGCCCGCATGGACGCAGGCGAGGACGTTCCGGACTGTCTTGTCAAGACTCTCCTCGAGACGCGGGAGCAAGAGAAGCTGGACTGGGAAGACCTGTGCATGCTCTCGGTCGTGTTCAACCTCGGCGCCACTTCCGTAGGGCCTGACCATACTGTATCTTGCCACGAAAAGGCCGGCTAATTCAATCCGGGCAATGCCCTGTATAGATCTCGGGCGCCATCATGTGGTTCCTGGCACTCATCTCGTCACGTCCAGACGTGCAGGCTCGGGCCCATGCAGAGCTCGACAAGGTGGTCGGCCGGGATTGCTGGCCAAGCGCGGAAGACGAACAGCGCCTTCCATACATAAGGGCCATCATCAAGGAAGTATGTCTGCGAAAAAACATGCCGGGAATTTCGTCCGTCTCTCACACACGTGTTTTTGCGTTCAGGTCCAACGCGCCCACTCTCCGTTTTGGATGGCGACGCCGCACTGCTCGACCGAGGACTTTGTACACAATGGGATGTACATCCCGAAGAACACGGCTGTCGTCCTCAACTGCTACGACATCCACCATAACGAAGAGAAGTATCCGGATTCGTACGTGCCGCATTTCCTTCCCCAGAGCTGAGAACTGAATGGCCATCCGTACGGCAACAGATTTTCTTTCAACCCTGATCGCTTCTTGGGTGACACTTTGACGTGTGCCGAATCGAGCAAGCTTCCCAATGCGATGGACCGGGACCACTGGGCGTTCGGCGCGGGGTACGTACGAAGCTCGTTTTTTCCCCCTTGCGTTGTCGGCCATCACCTGGGTTTCCTAGCTGACCTCCTTTTTCTCCCCTTCTAATTTATGTGCGCGTTACGCAGGCGCCGCTTATGTCCGGGCATCCACATCGCAGAACGAGAGCTGTGGCTCGCGATCTCACGGTTACTCTGGGCCTTCAACATCCAAGCGCTACCCGACGAGCCAATATCCCTGGAGGGGTATGAGGGCGAGTTTGGGCGCATGCCGCTGCCGTATCGTACCACTCTCACACCGAGACACGATCGAGTGCAGGCGCTGCTTGAGGCGGAACAAGAAATCACCCTATTGAAATTATGAACGAACATCATGGGCGAGGCTCGCGCCAACTGAAGGGCCTAGCTCGTATCTTTCGCGGTTCATCTCGCGTGTATGAATGAAATTGGTTTTCCTGATTGTCGTTCCATCGTTGGTTACGAGGTAACCTTCCTTTTCTGCTTTCGTTTCGCCTGGCGTGGTTCTCACTATGTTCTCCTTGCTCAACTACTATTCCTGGCGTTGGGTTTCAAGTTGAAAATGGGTAGACTTTTGAAAACTTGTAATATCCACCTTTCCGACTGAATCGCATCCTCTGGCTCCTCAGAATTGGTGGTCGTGATGTATAAAATGTAGCTTGTGGAAGTTTATTTGAAGGAAATCCACCAAGTTTTGATAAAACAGTGGATAAACTCTGTGGAATTTCGAATGAAATCGGGAAAACCATGTCTCAATGGTCATCATCTCAATCAAGTAGTATTACATCAACGTATTTAACGCTCCGCGTTACAGAAAGATGTAATGGCCATTGTAAGACTTCATATCGAAGAAAAGGGCCCCGAAAGAAATTACAGATAGTCGTACCAACTCGTAGCAGGGCATAACCCAAGAACAAAAGAAAATGTTGGCTATTAAATGCTGAAGCCAAGGCGATGAACGCAAAGCGAGCCGTCGATGTGTGATAGAGTGAGCATTCGTGAGACTGATGCGTTTGATGCGACCACTTCTGTAGAGCTAGAGAAACAACGTCTCAATCGTGGAAGTGAAAGCCAGACAGCCGCCAAGTGACGGAACTCACAAGTTGTGTTATCGTGTCAGGGTCTTTTATCTGGAATCTACGCGACGATGCAGCCGCCTATCCCGCCAGTCCCGTTATTCCCGCCACCGTTATCGCTATCTTTGTCAACGAGCAGCGAGGGCTCAGGCTCAGCCCAAGGCTCGGAATGGCTGGATTTAATGTATTCGAACGACACGAAAAAATCCATCGACGTTCTTCGATAATCGTCGAGAGCAAGTGAGGACGTGAGAGGGGAAAATATCGCGGTGGATGCACGGCTCCCGTGGAGGTGTCGTCGTCTGTTTGACTTCAACTTGCTGGGAGGACAGGCTCCCATCTCCCATTTATATGCGAAAGTGGTCTACGAGCATGCTGAGCGGAGAGGAAAACCAACGATGGTATAGACAATAGTCGGAGGGTCAAAAGGAGATAGATATTCACGGTGTGTGCCTCAGGCCGACGGAGTTCATGGTGCCCGACGGAAGATAATTAGTGCAGCTAGCGAGGGTTTGCCAGCGAGATTGGTTAATGAAGTCACCACCTCAGTTCCCAGGTCCGACGTCGAGCGAGCAGGGGCTTCGTATAAAGCGTCAAATCCCTTTATCCTGGCCGTGCGAGACCATCCGTCCGCGCGTCTTTACTGCACGAACAATACGCACTTGGACCTTGACTCGGACCAATTCGAAAACTACAGTGAACTGAACAATGGATGGGGCTCATGTCGCGCATAGGGCTGCAGTGGATGACTACGATGACTGGTCGAAACCGGTCCCTAGTCAGTACGGCGCCGGCCACTCTCTCCCCTTTTCTGCTTGCTTCGCTAGTACTAGTACGGCGCCATGGACCACGATCTGGTGACACAATACCGCATGTACCAAAAACACCCCGACAGCGGCCATACACCTGCACCTAGAGAACGAAGAAGCCCAAATAGATGCAATCAAGCCCAAAGCCAAGGCAATTCGTAGCACTTATTCACGTAGGGATGAGCAAGCTAGCGAGTGACTCCGGCTACCAATGTCCGTCACCTACTATTCCTGGCGCTGGGTTTGAAAATGGGTAGGTTTTTGAAAACTTGTAATATCTACCTTTCCTGCTAAATTTCACCCTCTGGCTCCTCGGAATAGGTGGTCGTGATGTATAAAATGTAGCTTGTGGAAGTTTATTTGAAGGAAATCCACCGAGTTTTGATAAAACAGTGGATAAACTGTGTGAAATTTCGAATGATCTTAGGAAAACCAGGTTATCAAGAGGTAAAATTGTGGAATAAACTTGATACGGTCAAATCTTATATATATGCCAAGTTCCACGCAAAATTCCAGCCCCTGCCAGTGACCACAGCAGAACTGAACTGTACATGATAGAGATTTTGAGAAGTGTGTGACAACTCGATTAGCGGGTGTGGCGGACGCATCACGTGTTGCTTGGTCGGTATTAGTCTCATTGTTCCTGACGCTTCGCGTTACAGAAATATGTACAGTAATGGCCATTGTACGATTTCATATAGAAGAAAAGGGCCCCAAAGGAAATCACAGATAGTCGTACCAACTCGTATCAGGGCATAACCCAAGAACTAAAGAAAATGTTGGCTATTAAGTGCTGAAGCCGAGGCGATGAACGACAGGCGAGCCGTCGATGTGTGATAGAGTGAGCATTCGTGAGGCTGATGCGTTAGATGCGAGCAGTTCTGTAGAGTTAGAGAAACAACGTCTCAATCGTGGAAGTGAAAGCCAGACAGCCGCCAAGCCTGAGTGGCGGAACACTGGCGGGACTCACAAGTTGTGTTGTCGTGTCAGGGTCTTTCATCGGCGGTCTACGCGACGATGCAGTTGCCACACCCGCTTTCAATTTACCGTTGTCGCTATCTCCGTCGACAAGAAGCAAGGGCTCAGGCTCGGCCTGAGACCCGAGATGGCTGGATTTAATGGATTCGAACAACGCGAAAAAATCCATCGATGTTCTTCGATAATCGTCGAGAGCGAGAGTGAGGACCGTGACTTGAAGGGGGAAACTATCGCGGTGGATGCAAGGCCCCCGTGAAGGTGTCGTCGGCTGTTTGACTTCAAGTTGCTGGAGGACAGGCTCCCATCTCCCTTTTATACGCGAAAGTGGTTGACGAGCATGCTGAGCGGAGAAAACTGATGATGGCATAGACAATAGGTGGAGGGTCAAAAGGATATATTCACGATGTCCCCCAGGCGGACTGACTCCGTGGAGGCCAAAGATAATTACTATTGATTAGTGCGACTAGCGAGGGTTTGTCAGCGGCGAGATCGGCTCCATCATGCAGAAGTCAGGTTGATGCAGCTACCACCTCAGTTCCCGGGTCCAGCTCATGCATAGGCACAGAGACTGCGTAACAAGCCAAAGATAATGATGCGAGTAGCAGACCAGGAAAAACTCACACGCACCATGCGTGTCGGGCAAACGTCACTAGCGTGACCGGACCACACACATGTCAGTTTTCCTGATGCAAGGAAAACTTGGCACCGTCCATGCAATCGTGAGTCCAGCTGTCGTCTCGGGCCTCAGTTCCAGCTCATGCAAGTGCAAGTGCGAGTACTAGAGGTCAAGCTACTATGATAGTGCTTCGTACGTAAGCCAGCCACAAGTCATAAGTCACTAGTCATTAGTCACCAGTCACTTGCCACGTGGCATCGGCATATATTTGCTGCACTGACCTTGGTGTATAATGCACACGGATGACCGGTCGAAAGCGGTTCGTCACACACTAGGGCACCATCTGATGATCTGATGGACCACGACAACCACACTGCAGCCAGAACATCCCAATAGCGGCCATGCACCCGCACCTAGAGAACGAAGGAGCCCAACTAGATGCAGTCGAGCCCAAAACCAAGGCAATCCGTAGCACTTGTTCACGCAGGGATGGTGGGGCTAGAGCCGACCGGTTGTTCTATTCTTCAGGAAGACTGTGCAGGGGGCTCGAATGTAGGACTCGTTGTGCATGTTCACGAGGTCAGCCAGTTCTAACTGTCAAGATTTGGCTCTGACTCCGATGGTACGTTCACAGAAATCCCATGGACGCACGCTGATACAACCGCTGCCGCCAAATTTCACAAAACCAGACTACTAGTATGCGGTGAATCCATTATCCGAAGGTATGGCGCCACAGCTCCAGCTCGAGGCGGTAAACTCGATTCGCATATGAAACAAGATGTCTTTTGTCATTCGGCTTGGGGGAGTCTCGCTGCACAAAACAGAGCACGTGGCCCTAGCACGATCCGTAGCGATGGTCGGGAGGGGGTATTCTCACCCGATGATAGATCACGGCGTTGCCTGAAAGCTACCGAGGTAGTATGACTCCGGCCACCAATGTCCGTCACCTATGAAAGCGCGAGTAACCCATTTTCTGCGACGGAATCGGCAAATGGGCGTGGTGGCTCGGCTTAATTGACCACTGACACATGACGTTTATTCGTCGTCGGAGCAGTTCGGGGCCCGATAGTCGTCGGCAAGACTTCGCCGATACCAAGATACACGTTCTTCTACATCGCGGTCGTAAGGAGCTTGCCTTTGCGGATGGGCAGGGCTCGCTCGCGTTAGCGTGATGTCCGGATCGCCAACACCGGTGTGGGACTCCACTGCAGGAGGCGAAGCGCAGTAGTGCGTGAGGAGCGAGAAAGGAAAAAAAAACCCCCCGGAACGAGCCAGTGCCTTGCTTATTGTCGTGCGTTTGTGCGATGAAACAATAAACAGACTCGAGGCCAGTCTGACTACACACGGCTCATTCGTGTTTGTGCCACCAATCGCGCGCGCAGAGATATACCCGCTGAGCTGGTGCCGTGCGGCATGGTAAACCTCGATGGCGCGATATCACGTACACACCTAGGCAGAGGCAATGACTTCCACACGCAACCTGTAGCGTTCGAGCATACCGTGAAGGGTCGTCTCATCGCGGATATCCGCACAGGAACCGCAAAGACACGAGTGACTGGCCACTTGAAACTAAAGAAATGGCGCAAAAAGGCATATAGAGTATACTGTAGTACGTAACGCTGCCAGTCACAGGGGGAGAGAGGTTATTCTATTCCGAGACTGAAGTGAAGCCGATCGCGCTGGCGAGCCGGAACATGATGTGCAGTGTAAAATTTCTGGATCGCGTTCGTTCGGGGACGTTCCGATACTCCCGATCCCCATTCGGGGGTACCCGTCAGACCGCCCAGAGCGGTGTGGTGTGTGTGGATACGTGATGCATCGGGATAGGGACAAAGGATAAAAGGATAGGAAACAAAGGGTTTTCAGTTACCACCGGCCGGGCATAGTATCCGGGTCGATTGTCGTACTCCATGTCCGAGTCCGTCCCCTCATGGGATTTTTTTAAACCGACATTAGACCCGACCCCTGCGTGTGCCGAGCGTCGCTGCGCAGCCAGGCGAAGGAGGTTCTCAATAATCACATGTCTCTCGCAAGGTCATCTCAATGGGGGTGGGTTGGGGCGAGATAGAGCGGGTACTGACAGTTACAACCCTATAGCCTTTAGTTGTCAAACACGCGACACGCGGCTGCCAGGGAAGGGTAAGATGTCATAGTAGAGTACGGTGCGTGGTGCGCGCTGCGTTATTGTTACTGCGGGGGATTGCGCGTACGGATGCACCCGCGGTCGGGTCGCTACTAAAGTACAAAAGTTTGGCCGCCGATCGCATCCCGGCTGTTGACACGTTGACGCGTGACTAGCTGCGCGGACCTTGGTGTCAGCCAGCGCTTTGTATCGGGATATGTTTCTCCGGCCTCGCGTCGAGAGTATTGTCGCTACGCGGAGGCAGGACGCGAAACGAATTTGGTTCTTGGTGTCTGATAATAAACCAGTTGTCTTCAGAGTCACGTCAAAGTGTCGGAGTAGAACGAGTGGTTCATTAAACAATGATGCATAAATCTGATAGAAGTACATCATGGGGGGGTGAGAACTGCGACGTGAGGCCGTCACATGCGTCCTCTTTTCTAATACTCAAAACCCATTCACACCTACGCCGTTCATGCCCACACCTAACCAATCCCCGAAGAGCAAGCTGATTGATTCGCCGTTGTGAGTGCGACGTATACTTTCCGCCATGGTTGCGCTGATATCTAACATCACCAATTTCGTACAGCAATTCTGGTGCTCACGTTGTGGCACTGAATTTGTGACCTACCAGGAGGATGAGTAAGGAAACACTGGTCAGTATGACAACAGATTCGTACGACTAGAACATCCAATGGCAGATCCTCAATGACGCTCATGTTCACCTCGGAGAATAAACCTGTGTAGTTGGTGAACAACTGAAGGAAGCTGGAGATGTAAGAAGACGTACCATGGGAAGCGAGAGCATAGGTCCGGTATGCCCCGTTCTCCTTCAAAGATCGAGCAGCCAGTGCCAATGTTTTCCCGGTATCGATCATATCATCCACCAAAATCGCAACCTAGGCACGGCCAGTCAAACGACAGGGAAATCGACGAACACGACAGGCGAAGATGAGCATACCTTGCCCTTCACATCACCGACGAGAAGTTCCATCTTTTCCGGGGCATCATGGGCTTTCCCGTCGCGTTTTCTATGGAAGAGAGCGAATTCGAGTCCAAGCTTGTCGGCGATGGCCGTAACACTGGTGCAGGAACTCGAACGTCAGCAAGGACTACTAAATCAGATGCAGCACGCACCGTTTGGCGCCACCGGCATCCGGACTAACGACGATTGCGTCCTGCCAATCTGGGATATGGTGTTTGATGTAGGAAATCATGAGGGGCTCGCAGTAGAGGTTGTCTACTGGAATATCGAAGAAGCCCTGGATTTGGCTGGCGTGCAAATCCATGGTAATGACGTGGTCGCAGCCGGCGACGGCGAGCATGTTGGCGACGAGCTTGGCTGTGATAGGTGCGCGGCTCTTGTCCTTCTTATCCATACGTGCATAGGGATAGCATGGGATGACGGCAGTGATGCGACGGGCGGCAGCACCCTTGCACGCGGAGATGAGGATGAGGAGCTCCATGAGGTGGTCGTTGATGTCGCGACAAGCGGATTGGAGGATAAAGACGTCCTCGTCGCGAACCGACTCGGTAATCTTAACATTGATCTCCCCATTTGAGAATTTCGTGACGGTGCAGGGTGTAAGGGGTGTGCTGAGCCTGGGTGGGTGGAGAAGTTACAATCCGCAGACTGTTCAGGTCGTGCAGGCAAAACTGCATCTCACCGCTCGGCCACAGCGGCGGCGAGCTCCGGATGGCCGTTCCCTTGGACAGGGGATAAGCTGAGAAGGGAAAGTCGAGAACGGACATGTACCAGTGAGCAATTTGACGCCGTTTCCGTGCAGCATTATAGGGAAGAGGGGGGTAATACGATTGAGGGTGTACAGTAAACACCACCAGAACCGCGGCGCAATTATAATTATTTTCAGCAGCCCATGTTTGCTCGGAACAAATACCCCTGCAACTACGGAACTACGAAGACCGTCACGTTCTCCACAACGTACTCGGAATCTGCATACCCCAGCAACTGTGGAATATAGGCGCTGCACCGCTCCGCGGGTGGTCAGCAAGGGAGTCAGCCAGCTTGGTCAACATACCTATTCAACCCTTTCACCTTGTCGACTTGCGCAGAATTGTAGCTCGCCAATCCACGGCCCACCTCCTCTACCTCCCACCGCTCCTCGTCCACAGCGCCTTTCTCTGACAACATGGCATCTGTAAGAGGTGACACTGGTAATGCTCCCTCCGTTCCATCGGGACACGTGTCTCGGCGTGTCGGCGAAGCGTCATCTGTTTCAGCCGCAAGCGGTGTCCCGGGTTCAGTCGGCGCAAGCCCACGCACATACTCCTCACGTGCTGCTTCGAGTTCTCCCGAGTCCGCAGCATCCTCCTTGCGAATGAGTATGCGGACCGCCTGACCGGACGCAAACGCTCCGCGGACGCCGAGAACGCCAGCAGCTAGGAGACGACCGCCGGACTCCCTGCGGGCAAGCACGCTATGCGCGCCCTGATCGATGATGACTGCGCCTGCAGGTGTCAGTGTATGCCGAGTCCAAGCTTTGAGGTCTCGAAGTGGCAAAGCGGCCGGCGTGAACAAAGTATGCGGCGGCCGGGTTGCTGCATCCGCACCACTTGGGTTCGGACTTGAGGTCGCGCCGTGGTACTCGAGAATAGCAAAGAGCGATGAAGGGTTACGGCTGCAGGTTATGATCGTTGACACGCCGGCTGCGGTAGCGATTTCGGCCGCGATGAGTTTTGTCTCCATTCCACCTGTCCCAAGGCTCGATCCGAGGGTTGCAGTGCTTACTATGCCATCTCATAAACCAAGAGTGGGCGTGCACAAGGCAATCAATTACCCTGAGCGCGAATCGCAGCAGTAGACTCAACCACTTCGATGAGCCGCGCGGATGAATCCTTCCGGGGGTTTGCGGTGTAAAGACCATCCACGTCCGTGAAGAGGAAAGGTAATCTGCGTGAATCATGTAAGACGTGATCGCCGAGAGGGTGTCATTATCGCCAAATTTGATTTCCTGGAGTAACTATGAGACCCGTCTTGAAACAGGTGGCGTCAAACGGCACATACGCTGACGGAAACAGTGTCATTCTCATTCACGATCGGAACAACGCCCATGGAGAGTAGTTCCTTGAGGGTATTCACCGCATTGAGGTACCTCGTACGCTGAAAAATGCGTGTCACCGAGTACTTTTTCGCCAGAGACAACGCACGTCTGAGATATCCCCGCGCGTCAGAAGCACTTGCGCAATGGGTTGACCCAGCTGGCCGAACAGATTGTCCCACAGGGCAATCAATCTACCCTGCCCAATCGCAGCTAATGCCTTTGGGGTTGGACGGCGCAACAAAGGTCAATCCCGTGCGCGGCCGGACGGAATAGAGAGAAGCCCTCGCCTGTTTCCCCGAAAGACTCTTGGGGCGTGCCGGCATCGCCATCCGCTGCAGACCGACGCCGATCGCGCCGGAGCTGACAAGGACGACCTTGTGCCCTGCTGCGCGCAGGCCCACGACGGTTTCTACGATGGCGGAGAGAATGGATAGGAGCGGCTGGTGCGTCGTCTCATGTACGATCGACGACGTTCCTGGATCGCGCGCCAGGGTACACAGGCGAAGGGGAAGGACCATGGTCAGTGAGTGTCATGTCGTGCGAGCCACGGCGGAAGTGAGAGGGGATTCACACCGAGTTTGATCACTATGGTGAGGGGCTTCGTGCGGGCCATTTTCGCCTCGTGGAGGTGGAATGACTTTTTTGAAGAGCGCGTGGTCGCCGCTTTGCCGCTGTTCGCCGCGACGCTCGCTCGACGGATGACTCGTTTCACCGCGACCACCATACTCTCGTGACCTCTGTGCCATCGGATTCCTACTCTCCGCCTTGTAGTCCACAACAGTAATAGCATCGTGGTGGTGGTATTTCTTCGTTGATGGCGCTGGTTTGGGGCTTGTGTGTCCCCACAACGGCGCTTCGTCATTCGAAGGCAATCCACCATGGCCAACATCCCTACCCTTTCCAATAGCCCCAGCCGTCGTCTAAGGACCTTCGACCTTAGCTGGGCATTACTATCTTCTATTGCACAGTTCTCTCATCGCAAATAACGATGAAATGATATCCTTCAGAACATACGTCTTGATCCCCTGCGTCTGAGCCCTAGCTATTGAGCAACCCGAGCGGCTACGCGCTGTCGAGCAGAGCAGAGAACTCGACAAATGTCTCCTTCGCTACACCGAGACAATGTCCTTTCCACTTTGTCGCTGGGAAGAGCGTGCCGACTTCTCAATGTTGTCGTCATACCTCGACGCTACGTCGCTAGACCTCTTTGCTCTTCCCTCGCTGCGACTCTCGTGTTTCGTGTCTGTGGTTTGGATGACAGTCGAGCAAAATTTGCTATACAAAAGGGGATATACGGTGTATAGTCGGGACAAGAACACCTTCGGATCAGAATAACGGCTAGTATATAGGCGAAGCACACAAACCACGAGACAGAGAACTACGGGAAGAGCAAATTAAATCCAAAAAATCGTACTGTCCATGGTACCACACTGCAATTCACCCCTTTCAGTAGGACCGGTGAAGAGAAAAGTAAAGTAAAACAAAGGTGCTGACAAATTCAGGACTGCGATGTGGATGCTCCGAGGCGACTCTGCTCTCGGCTTCCTCTCTTTGAAGAATCCGGGAGGAACCTCTCGATGATCTGTGTGAAGGGCGTCCCGATGTCCTCCTTCGTCTTTAGACAGCGCTCCAGCCTCTCCATAAACATTTCATGCACCTCCTCCGTCAGCTGATGCTTGTACTTAGCCATCTTGGAACTGACACGGGCACTCGCTGGAGGGCGGCTCCTGCGATGCCGATCCAGCGCATCCTGTCGCGCAAAAAAAAGTCTCCGCAATAGTCGCAGAAGACGATCTCGTAAGGGTGAGCCTCCATAAATCTGCAGTGTCGTTTGTAATTTCCCAATTACCGAAGTCGGTGCTCGGGCAGAGTCGACACTTCAGCACGCGGACAGCCCCGCGTGCCCAGTCCTCCGTCGAAGCTTTGAGGAGGGCCTTGTGCACCTTCCCAAGTCGTCTCGGGATTCGGAAGTGGTCCTTCTCCGTCGCCTCCGGTCTTCCGTCCTCCGCCTCGTGACTAGCCTCTTGCTGCTGCTCCACTGTGCCACTCACGTGGTGCCATGTTGTTCCCTGCTCCCTCCCCACTTCTTGTGCAATAGTCCCCGTGGAGTCCTGAGTACTTGGCCCCGATAGGATTCGGTGGTAAACTTCATGTACGTTTGGAGCCGCGAGCTTCCCTGCTCCGCGTTCTGCCGCCTTGGATTTATTGTCGGTACCTTGAGGGGTCCTGGTGATGGGCTTTTGGCGGACCCTAGTTGTGGACCTGGCTGTCGCCGAGACCCTCTTGATGGCCATCTTGCCCTTGATCTTCTTGCGTGGGCCGCTGTTTTCCTCCCCGGGTGAACTACAATTCGTCTCATCGCCGCCATGAGGACGCTGATCCGGTGTAAGCGGGAAGGTCGAACAAGGGAGTCTGAAGGCGGAAAGTGGAGGAAGAATAAAGAGGAAGAAGAGTGTGTGCCTCATCACTTCAGGAAAGTAACGTTGTGTTTGTAAACAAGGGAGGAAGTTCGAGATGAAAACGAGAAGGAGTTTGAGAGAAATGTGGAGAACATGCACACAAGTTTTTCGAGGGGGAAATCTTCTCTGTGTTTTCTGCTGCAACACTAGACAGTTTATATACATGGAGAGGTCTAGCAACTATGAAAGGCGATCCAAAGACTTCAAACATTATTGTACCAACCAGAGACAATGAACCATGAGTAATCACAATAAGGGTTCAAAGGGCTTTAAGGGAGCAGAGAAATCAAAGGCACAAAGGCAAAACGAACAATCTGAGGAGTCTATGATGTCATTAAAATGCCATGAGGCCAAATAACTGAATGCAAGTTGTAACACGAGGTTCTTGAACAAAGCCAAGGGTGGACAGGGTTGAGGCTATCAAACAAAGGTAAAAGGAAACGATGAAAGGGAATCTGAATCTATGGTGCATTCTCAAAGGAAAGGGGTGATGAGGGAGATCAGAGCGTGTTGAGTTCGTAACGTGACACGAGCTTGAAACGTGCGCTAAGACGGTTTCGTATAGCTTGACAGGTGACATGGCAGGCGCACGGCACAGAGCGCAGTGCGAATTTGCCAGTCACTTGTGCATACATGATCTACGC